>JXTB01000001.1:3291236-3354007 GCA_002914805.1 Parasponia andersonii | reverse complement strand
TCCAGGTTGAAGGGGGGTGAAGCTGTGACATCTGATTCAAGTCATGCTGCTCGCCAAAATATTCGATTTCCACCAGAAAATCTGCCATGACCTGCCCTTTATTTGCCGTCTGAGGCTGATACTCGATATCATATACCCCCAGCTCGATGGCCTATTTAGTCAGTCGTCCCGACAAATCTGGTTTGGCCAAGATTTGGCGGATGGAGAAATCCGTATATACAGTGACTGAGTGTGCCTCAAAATACTGCCGGAGCTTCTTTTTAGCATTGACCAGAGCGAGGACCAGCTTTTCTGCCATACTGTATCGAGTTTCAGCGTCTAGAAGCATGCGGCTTATATAGAACACCGGCTTTTGTTTACCATCTTGCTCGATGAATAGTACGGCGCTGATCACTATTTTGGACACCGCTAAATAAGCGTACAGACGCTCCCCTTCCGAAGGGGAAGCCAGGCTAGGTGGGTAACTTAGATACAGCTTGAGGTCTACCAGTGCTTTGTCCTGTTCTTCCCCCAGATAGCTGTAGAGTTTTTCTTCAGGCATTGGAAGAAAGACTTGCATCGGTCGGATATTTTGGATACGAATCGGCTGAGAGCGGTTACCTTCCCGGCCAGGCATTAGACCTCTCGAACGGATGAGGGCCTCTGCACATTCGCGATCGAGGTTAGTTGGGTCAGATTTGCTTCAATACCTCTCCGGCTCACGATATGTCCCAAGAATTGCCTAGAGGATACCCCAAATGCGCACTTCTTGGGATTCAGACGCATCTGATGCTGCCTCAGAATCTGAAAGCATTCGTCTAGATGCCTCAGATGGTCGGAATCTTCCCTGCTCTTCACGACCATGTCGTCGATGTAGACCTCCATAGTCTTTCCTAGCAGCCTGGCGAACATCTTATTCATGAACCTTTGGTAGGTTATCCCCGCGTTCTTCAGGCCAAACGGCATACGCTTGTAGCAGTACAAACCTCACTCTGTGATAAAAGCTGTGTGGATCTGGTCTTCCGCGTACAAGAGGATCTGGTTGTATCCGGAATAGGCATCCAGAAAGCTCATTCTGTTGAATCCCGCCGTCGCGTCTACCATTTGGTCAATTCTTGGCAGGGGGAAACTATCCTTTGGGCAAGCTTTGTTTAGGTTGGTGAAATCTATGCAAATACGGTCGTCGCCGTTTTTCTTTTTCACTACTACCGGGTTAGAAACCCACCGCGGGTATACACATTCCCTGATTAGGCCGCTCTCTAGTAGCTTTTCTACCTCCTTATTGATCGCCCTGTTTTTCTCTGGTGCGAATCTTCGGGGTTTCTGCCTGACCGAGGGGAAATGGGGGTCTATATTCAGCCGGCGACAGGAGTATGCAGGGTCTATCCCTGGCATATCATCGTGGGACCATGCAAAGACGTCCTCATTCCACTTTAAGAATCCCAATATTTCATTCTTTTGCTCCTCGAGTAATAAGGCTCCGATTAGGATCACCTTCGCCAGTTCTTCCTCTCTCAAAGAGACCACTACCAGCTTTTCGATCGTGGATTACGGACCGTCAAACTCCTCTTCGATTTGCCTCATATATGCTGGCAGGCAGTCCTTTGATTGCTATCCGTCTCCAGCTGCGGCACTTGCACCCGCGTCGGCTCCCCTCAGGACGGCCGAAAAGCATTTCCTTACAGAGGCCTGGTCTCTCTTGATGTCAATCGTGTATGTGCCGTCCTTTGATTGATATCTTAAGACCTAATGGAGGGTGGAAGCGACCCCATGCATGGCGTGGATCCATCCCCTTCCCATGATGACGTTGAAGGAAGACTGGCAATCAATGACGACGAAATCCACGTCCAAGCATCTCTCGGCTGCGCAATCATTAAGGGTCACGATGCCCAAAGGGCAGACCCTTGTGCTGTCGAAAGCGAAAAGCGGTTGACAGGTTGGCCTGAGTGCGCTCCTATCCAGACCCATATTCTCGAATATGTTGAGGAATAGGATATCGACACTGCTTCCACCATCGACCAAGACCCTTCCAACCAATGCGGAGCCGATCTGCAGTTTGATCACCAAGGGATCGTCGTGAGGATGGCGTACCGTGGTTAGATCTTGCTGGGTAAAAACGATGGGGGTGGCGGATGCCCGGCCTTCTCCCGACATCAAGTGGTTGACGGAATGTCCCATCCCCCTCAAGCGCTTCGCCCTACCCTCGGCTCTTTTGAGGAATTTTTCTTTTTCCTCTTGATCGTGTGTCGGCTCTGGCCTATCCACAATGGTCGGCACTATCCTGAGGGTCTACTCTCCCGACCCAGAGGCCTGGGCCTGCTTCCCTTTCTCAGTCCTGGTAATGTCTTGCCGCAACTGGGCTTCATCGATTTTTACGTACTACTTCAACCTGCCAGCGTGGATCGCCAACATGACCTGAGCATAAAGATTGCAGTGGTGGACGGTGTCGTGCCCAAAATCTTTGTAGAACTGGCAGTACCTATTCCTATTCTTCATATGTTCTGGGATGCCAGATTTGGGCGGGTCCTTGAAAATGCCCCTGTCCCTGTTTTGGAGGTAGATCACATCGATCGGCGTGTTGAGCTCATACTTGGGTAGAGGATCACGGGTCGTCTTACTCCTCTTGCCTCCCTCCAGACCATCTCGGACAGGGACTTCCTGCTTCGGGGTCGGCCCTTGGCCCGGTGACCGGGGGTTGTGCTGGCGTCGTTGTTACTGCGGCAGAGGTCTTGGGCACCTTCTGGTGGCTTTCTAGCACCCTGAATACCCCTTCTGGCTTTGTCTGGACGTCCGCCATATCATACGGAAAATTTAGAAGGAGGTGGTCCGACAGCTTTGATCTTGGCTGCAGGCTCCTGATGAACGAGCCTGCAGCTTGGACCGAGTCTGCGTTATGGACCAGTGATATTACCTTGAGGAAACACGAGAGGTACTCTCACGGGGATTCATCTGTGGCCTGCTCCAAACGGTCCAGGTCTCGCATGGTTTTTTATTGTCTTCGGACACCTGCGTACTGTTTCAGGAAAAGTCTGCAGAAGTCTTCGAACCCGTTTATGAATTTTTCTGGGAGCTACCTGAACCATAACAGGGCTGGTCCCACAAGGGTCGTAGAGAAGACTTTGCAAGTCACAGCCTCATCCCTGGTCTCTAAGGCCATCTTCTGATGGAAGTGGTATATGTGGTTGAGGGGGTCAGTCTTTCCCTCGAACGGCCTAAAGGTCGGGGTCGTGAAATCTCTCGGCCTGGGTTCCATCTAGATCCAGTCAGCGAAGGCCGTCCGGTTGATGCCTCGCACAGTTTGTTCTGCCAGATCATCGGGGGTCTGGCTATGATGGTTGCCGAGTCTCTTACCCAACTCTACCATCATCTCTTGCTTCCAGTCGGGGGGCGTACCCCCAGGACTTTCATGGTGTCTTCTGCCCGTTGCCCCTCTGGTTTGGAAAGGTCTTGACTGGCTTTGCCGTACCCCCTGCATCTGTGACCCGGACGGAGAGGGAGCTTCTCCCCGCGGTTGGCTTCCGAACTCTTGTTGGACTTCTTCGTCGAAATCTTCCCTGCGTTGGGTCCTATCTTCACTTGCCAGCAAACCTTCGAGGCGAGCGTTATCTCTGCGTACCTCTGCGACCTCGTCCTTTAAACCCAGGATGGCCTCGTAGGCCATCTCTGCCTTCCTGTTTGCTTCCGCCAGGGCGGCGAGCATCTGATCCAGCTTCTATCCCAGATCTGGTTATTCTTCTCGGGAGCTTCCTTCGGCGTCGGGACGTGTGCTCCTAGTTGTCATTCTTGAGGGTGCCATCAAACCTTGTACGGCCTTTTTTTTTTTTGTTTGGGGAGAGCGCGGTCGTGAGTTTCTTACTCTTTTTTTTTTTACGCTCAACTTTTTCCTACAGACGGCGCCAAACTGTTAGAGCGGTTTCTCACCAGCCGTCCACGTGTCTTGAACTGCTGACACTGTATTCTCCAATTGTCCATGTGTCCTTGCTGTCTCAAAGCTCTCTGAACTCCAAGCAAAATCGGAGAGGCGGGGGTGGCTACCTGTAAAGACTCTCCGATGCTTAAGTCAGTAGTTTATCTTTGATACAGGGTAGCAAGGAAAATATTTCAGTATGAAAATCTCTCTGTTTCTTGTTTACAGACTTTTTTATATATATTTATTTTTTTAAGTGTACATGCCCCTCTTGGGAACGCATGGCTCTTATATGTGTAGTCCTGAGATAGTGAACCGCGTGATTCTCAATCTCAGGACTGAGTACCTTTCACTTCGAAATCTTTTTCAGCAGTCACAAGCCGAGATTTCGGCGATCTCCTCTGTGCTACCATGGTCTGATTTTCGCCACCTCCTTCGGCTTCAATCTGTCAGGAGTAAGATATGGGTAAATCGCCATTCTGTCAGGACGGCTTGTCCCTGGCACACACCTACCTAGAATTGCATTAAATGCTCTGTCTGGGTCTGGAACTGTGAGTCGCTTTCCACTGTATTCGGTCGGTAGACCCTCGGGGCTTCTAACTCTCCCGGTCGTTGGGGTAAGGGCCGCTGTTCCATGATGGCAGACCCTTGGGGCTTCCGACCCCCAGCTGTCGAGGTTGGGGTCAGACTGAGCCAAACCGTCTAGGGTCAATGATGGACTCGGCCCTAACCTCGGATGGCCCAATGGCCAATTGTGAGATCACGTGTGATCTGCGTGGCCTTCTACGTGGCATAAGGCTCGGGAACGGGTCCCACAATAATAAAGCTAAAGAGCTTCGATCTTGGTAGAATGTTAGTTCCAGTTCCATATGACTAGAAACCTTATCTTAAATGAGTCCCATGATTTGAGTATTCCACTATTTCTCGATTAAGTAATCTGACTGCATGAACAGCCTTGGTCTTTAATGATACATTTCCTATGGAAGATGTATTTGGGACATTTTGAATAGTGCCTCTATAACTTTGGTTGTGCCTTACAACTTCATGTCCTGCAAATTTTCTCCGAAATAAGATATTTGTGCCGAATCCTTTGCGGTTGCGTAGTCTGGGAGACTTCTTAATTTGAAGATACTGAAAAGTTACCAAATTGAAAAGTTTCTGGAGTAGAGAGAAATAACAACCTGGATATCAGATTGGCCGGTTTTGATCAACCATTTTGTCACCTCATTATTGGTTTCAAGCTTCCTGGAAGTACCACAAGATGGTCTCAGACCTCCGGTACATTATTTACTTTGATTTANAAACATATCCAAACTATCAAAACACTCCATCTGGTCATTACTTCCTCTAGAAACTAGCCAAACCCTCTCACTCCAAGAAATCCCAACGACTGTCTTAACCCCATGCTTAAGCAAGTCAAATACTACCTGTAGTGGTCAAATAGAAGAAAACACTACCATGATATGAGAAAATGGTCAAAGCATTTAGTCCCACAAGTAGAGAATTACAAACTCTTTTTCTTTGAGCTGTAACAAGTAGGGTCAGATTTAATTCGACCAAAACAAGTTAAAGGCCAAAACAAGTTAAAGGGATTACGAAACAAACCCGTCTCTTTCAAACTTCGGATGCCTTTTCTGATGTAGTTTAGCTGCCACTGCAATCTTGATTTGTTTTTGTAATATGGTTCCAATCTGATCTCGTCATTTGATGTGACTCACTTTACTCTATCTTCTAATCGTCCAAATAAAAAATTGCTTAGAACATTTGCATAAATAAGGCATTATGATATGGTGATAATCTTCAACTGTTGGTCCTGGATTTAACTGCTTGTTTTGGTAGCCAAAGAAGACTAGAGCCAACTGTACCATAGATTTTCATCTTGTTGATTCTGTGACAGATAATGTGGCTTGCTTGGCCATGGACCTCCATATATATATATATATATGTATGACTTTGATTTCGTGATTTTTAGCTTTTGTTATATGCTAAGACAATCCCCTTTGTCACTACCACCCTGTAATTATTCGTAATTTGAGAGATGTGATTTTATGCATTGGCATGGTTCTCTTCTGTTTCTTACGCTAAGATGTAACAGATCTGACTGCCCCTTTCATTTCATACACTTTGCTTTAAATGTACTGCTCAAAATAATTGCTATTATTCTCTTCATCTTTTTCTTCTTGTCTTCTTTGGGGACTTTCTGATATAAACAGGTGGACTCGTGCAGTGATTCCAATTCTAGAGCTAAAAATTTAGCACAAAATACAAATCCCACTCAGTTCTGCTCTCTTCATTTCAATAAAACAACCAAGACTAAATTTTTGGAAAATCAATTTCGTGTGTCCGATTCTGTATCGATCATTTTCGAAAACCATGTGTTCTATAAAAAAATGTTTTTGAAGCGGAAAAATTGTCAAAAAAAATGTATCGAATTCTAGCCATTCGTATAATTTTACCAAACGAGTTTGTGCTTACAAAAAATGTAAAAGGCCTTAAACTGGTGTGACTACGGTGATAACACTGGCATAAGAGGGATGAGAGGTTCTAAAATCTAGTTACTGCATGTCCTTAATTTCAGATATTGAACTATGAATATGAGAATAAGTTTGACTTCTAAATCTAAATTTTGTTTTTCAATTAACGTGATATTTCTCTGACCACATGGTTTGCTTAGGACTATATTGCTTGATATTGTGTGACAAATAAATGTGTCGATTGGTCACTATTTTGTTTTTTGATTTTTAAAAACAAAAATGTGTTCGGTAAATGTTTTTGCTTTTTGTTTTTCAAAATTAAAAATAAAAACATATTTAGTAACTGGTAACTTTTTATTTTTAAAAGTGAAAATCAAAAGGGAGAGGAGAGCAATAATGGAAAAAGGGGAGAGGAGATGAGGAGAGAGAAAAAGTGGTATTTATCTTAATAAATTCCAAAAATTATATTTATCAAAATCAAATTTTAAAACGTGATATTTTTCTAAATATGTTGGGAAGTTTTTCGAAAAATATATTACCATTTTTACAGTATCATTTTCAAAAATACCACTTTAAAATTTATTTTTAAAAATACCACTTTTATAGGGACGATAGATACTGATGAGAGAAAAATTTTGATGCGAGCCTAAATTTGTTTGAATTTTGATATTAGCCTTCTAAAAAAATTTGAAAGTAAGAAATTTTTGTTTTTCGTTTTCAAATTAAACAAACAAAAAACAAAAATAGTTTTACCAAACATGTTTTTGAAACGTATTTTTTTTTTAATTTAAAAAAAAACTGTTTAAATAAGTGATATCATACAAGCTGAAATCTAGCATTAGTTGGCTTAATTCTTAAAGCAGTACCCTTTTTCTTTGTTATCCAAAAACTGATTTAAGTAAAGCAATGCACTCCGAGGTGAAATGGATATACAACATGGGATTTTTGTTTTATTTTCCAAAATATTGGGAATTTTCTATTTTCTCCGAATAACTTCGATAAAAGTTTCATGCCTTCTTTCCATGTCTACCATGTCTGAAAACACTTGGTCCCCTTATCTTAATCTGCACACAATAAAATCACTATTTTCTGAGATATACTAATTATAAATATGGCTGTATAGTACTTCTCTTGTTTGTTTCACAACTAGGAATTGACGGTCGTAATTGTCCATAATAAAGTCCTTTCTGTAACTTAATTTGCTAAATTTTATTCACCAACTAATGTGACAACTTTCTCGACCACGCGGCATCAAAGGATGATATCTTCGCTCCAAAAATTATTCAAAGAAAGTTGTAATGTAACTTGATAATGAAACTGATACCTAATACTGCTCAAACTGATACCTTACACTGCTCCCTGCTATAACAAGTCCTTTGTTGATCTTGTCCAATAATGGTCTATGATTCCAATGAATGTCTTTGTTATTATCCTACATATATGTTTCTGTCTCGTCGCTCAAACCTACCTAATAGGCTCATATGTTCTACAATCTTGGAGTGGTTAATAACCTATTATAACATATAAAAAGAGAGGATTATATCTTCAACTCTAGTATTCAATTGCCATTGCTGACTTCAGCTCTACATACAAAATGCATGAACATTTATATGAACAAATAGTTTAGTTCTACTTTCCAAGTAGAATATGAATATAATATTAGGGGAAAGCAATTGCTAGGATTCCTTCACTTTTTCTCTCCATGTGCACGGGTCCTAATCAAAGACACCAACCCTCCAAAAAATATTCCTTCTAGTCCTTGTCTTTCTGCCTCCCCCATACAGACTCCACTCAAAAAGCTTAAAAAAAGACACAAGGGTTAAGCTCCATGTTTTAAAGTAGAAGCAAAAATAAGGGGAAAATCCTCCTAAAATCCTCCAAAAGTTATAAGCTAACACAAACAGGTTCTTAAAAGACAAGAGGACACAAGCATTACCTAACCATTGATTCCACTCAATAACTCCCTTCCAAATGCTACTCTCCATTTCTCCATTTTGGACTTTCTTTCTCACACTCTCTCTTTCAAAAAAGTCCTTTTCCCTACACATCCACCAACCCAACCTTCTCTCTAGACTAGCCTTTAGACTCTTTCCCTTTGTATTATGTTACCCAGTAGCCGATTCTCAAGAATGTTACATCACCTGAAAATCATTTATAAAACCAGAAAACAGCATAATTTTTAACCCCTCAAACAGAGAACAACCCACCTCCTATATATGTACATTGTTTTCATTTTTTGTCCTTCAAAAGCCAATTATAGCCTAATCCCACAAAATCCCAACCCCCAAACTTTTGAAGCTTTGCTTCAAATTCAATGGGAAGGCAAAGTGGTGATGCCACCACCAAGGTTAGTTCCTCCATTGCACTCTTACAAGAAAGGTTCAGACAGTTGCAGAAAGTGAAGGAGAGAAGGGAAGAGAAAGAGCTCATGAAGATGTTGTCCGAAAGCGAAAAAGTATCTCCCAAAGGCCATTTTGATCCATCCAATTTGCCCTTCCAATCCAATATGAACCTTCCTCAAAGGCCAACTTCTCAAGATGATCAATCACTCTCCCTTGGACTTGACTTGCAATCAAAGCAATCTGATGTTTATACCTTTAGGTCTCAGCCCTTGACAAGCTTATGGCCAAACACCTCAGCTGCTGCTAGCTCCTCAAAAAGTTTTGACAATTCGGATATCGATACCTCCCTTCATCTGTAAATAAGTTCCTAGTTCTGCACTTCTTCTATGGACCTCCCTTGCTACTTTTCCATTTCCTATCTATTTTTTTGTATGTTTGATTAGAAGTTTCTTTGCTGCTTCCCTCCTGTTTTGTTTTGTGTAATATTAGAAGAGTATAATGTAAGAAATGTCTATGCCTGCATAGAAATAAGAGGACATAACTGAAAAATAATGTACTACCTTTTATTGGTGTAGTCTTTGTCATCATGTCCAATACTTCCATGGCCATCAAAAAGAAAATTGGTGGAAAAGAATGATGGGAAACAAGTGATGATGCTGAAAATTTTCCCATTTCATTTTCTTGTGTTCTTACTAATCTCTTTAGGTACTTATTTAAGAAAATCTTGAGATTCTTGAAAGACTGACAACAATCAAAAGGGGAGTCTTAATAAGTACTAGTTCTAATAATTTCCAGATTTGAGATCTTGTGAATGAATAAATTTATCACTCTTTTGGAGAGAGTCTCTCTGTCTGACCATTCAACGTTGTTGGAACAACACAAGGATTAAAATGCTGCCAAAAGAACTAGGTTGATTTTTTCACCTGCTGATGTGATCATCATCGTCCTTTTCTTGACACCCCTTTTAACGAAAAAAAACAAACGAACAAAGCGGAAATGAGATGACTCGTGTCAATTTAAAAAAACACATTTGATCCCAAATCTCTCAAAACTTTTACTATATCTGAAGTAGTCGTGTTACATAATATTGACAACAAACCAAGAATTGAACCATAAGCCCATTTAGAATTGGACTGATTCATAATTGGTCTCAGTTGGGTCCATTGTGTTTTCAAGATTAATTCCATGAGCGGTCTTGTCTCTTTCTTAAAATTTCTTTAGGAGACAGGATTCGATCTCAAGTTCTTGTTCTTTTGGTTACGTTCCCTTACATATGACTTGGATAGAATTTAGATGACCATGCTCATGGATACTTGAATTTGGTTCCTACCACCAATTTCAATTCATAAGATTGTAGCGCATTATATTTCATGAATTGGTAAATAATTACTAAATATTTAGTATGGTCTTTCGTGCAACAGTTGGTATTTCGGAATAAAGTCAAGTTTTTTCTCTTCTTTTTTTCACCCCGGAAAAATAGATTACGTAAATGATGACGTGGCATTTCAGGATTGGCAAATGAACAAAAGAGTCGTAATGACCAAAATACCCAAAACAAAACCCACCCCCAACAAACAATCATTTCTCCCGCGGTATCCAGAAGCTTCCCAAACCCCTAAAAGAGTCAGTCCTGAGTCGCAGAAGGCCTTACTAAAACCCTAAACCCCATTCTCCGAAGCCATAAACGTCAAAACTTAAAACCCTCTCCTACGTTTGGCTCTCTCTCTCTCTCTCTCTCTCTCTCTCTCCCTCTCTCTCTCTACTCGGCGACGATGCACAGGCTTTCCAGGCGCTCAGTCTCCTCTGTCCTGCGCCACGGCGCCGTTCCCTATCGGAACGCCGCCTCTCCAATGTCTTCCACCTCTGCTCTCTACGATACGGTACGTTCCGCCATTTCTCCGTGTTCCATTGGGTTTGTATGTACATACATACATATGTATACGTGTATTTCATTTCTTGTATCGTCGGTGAGCCCTTCAAGGAATGTATGATTTTTAATGGGTTTGAGCTAATTTATTATAGCTGTAAGTACTAGATGCTGTATTCATATATTTTATGCAAACTTTTTGGTGTAGATTGATCTTATATATTGTGGATTTAATGGGAAATTTTCAAAAATATTTGATATTTTTAATATTTCACCAAACCGAGTTTAGTGGTATTGTTTAAACTGGGTTTGGGTTTTTTTTTTTAATATTATAAATTGTGTTTGGGTTATTCTTATTAAATTTGATTTTTTTTCCCTGGTGTCTGGCTGATATGTTTCAATGTGTTTGGCTATGCGTAGGTTGGAGACAGGGATGCTAAACATAGATGGTACTCGGTATTAACCAATGGGAAGCACGCTGCCACCAATTCTTTAACTCAGTTAAACTTGAAAAGCAACCTGTTTTTGGGAAGTCGATTTGAGTCGACTGCGGCAGCCTCTGACTCATCAGCCACACCCCCAGCTGAGAGATACGAATATCAAGCAGAGGTATGTTGATTAAAATATTGTTTAGAATTTCTAGCAAGTTTCGACTTTTCTTAAGTTCTAGAACTTTTTCCTCTTCATTTCAGGTCAGTCGCCTTATGGACCTCATTGTGAACAGCTTATATAGTAATAAAGAGGTGTTTCTTAGGGAGCTTATCAGGTACTATGTGTTTCCACTTTCAACTTAGTAATAAAATGGTGCTTGCCTTTGTTGCCTTGATTTCTGATTTGGTAACTCCAACTAGAATTAGAGGTCTAATTTAGTTGGCCAAGTGGCTTTGTTTCCTTGTTTATAATTTTTATAGCATCAGCTCAGGGAAGGAAGTTTTATTTAAATCAAACAGTATGAGATTATGCCAAAATCCGACTTTCTTAGCGTATGAATTTCTGTACAGTAATGCAAGTGATGCCCTGGACAAGCTCCGTTTTCTTAGTGTTACAGAACCTGAACTTTTGAAGGATGCAGCTGACCTTGATATCCGCATCCAAACTGATAAAGACAATGGGATCGTAACAATCACGTAAGCTTAATTAGCTTCAGTAACCTGCTTGGTCAGTGATTTCCTTTGCAAAGAAATCCTTCAATCTTTCCTTCATTGCAGTGATACTGGCATTGGTATGACCCGACAAGAACTTATTGACTGTCTTGGAACTATCGCTCAAAGTGGAACTGCAAAGTTCTTGAAAGCATTGAAGGTCTAGTACTTTATTGGAAATAGTATAATTAAAGAAGAAATTTTGTCACAGTTGTTACATGTGCTCATAGAATAGTATTATTTTACAGGATAGCAAGGATGCTGGTGGTGACAACAATTTGATTGGTCAATTTGGTGTTGGCTTCTATTCAGCATTCCTTGTTGCAGATCGAGTAAAATCTTTCACTTGCGAACCTCTATTCTCTATGATTTCTCTCTCTCTCTTTCTCTCTTGCCCTCGCCCTCTTTTAATCGCATGTGTATGATTCTATGTAGTCTCTTTTACTTATATATGACTTCATGCTCGTAGGTTGTTCTCTCCCTCCCTTCTCCCCCCTCTTCTAATCACATGTGCATGATTCTTTGTACTTTCACTTATATATGACTTCTTGCTCGTAGGTTGTTGTCTCAACGAAGAGCCCAAAGTCTGATAAACAATTTGTATGGGAAGGAGAGGCTAATGCTAGTGCCTATACCATTCGAGAAGAGACAAACCATGAAAATCGAATCCCTAGAGGAACACGTCTTACTTTGTACCTTAAGGTCAATTAAAAAACTTACTTCATTTGGAGTTGATTCTGACTTTTGATCCTCCAAACTGAGTTGTTTTCGCTCAATTTAATTCAGCGTGATGACAAAGGTTATGCACATCCAGAAAGGATTCAGAAGCTTGTAAAAAACTATTCGCAGTTTGTTTCTTTCCCAATTTACACTTGGCAGGAAAAGGGATATACTAAGGAGGTAAAGCTACCCTGTACCATGTAATTTGTTGCTTTTAAGCTTCCAATTCAGTTGCAAATTTTTCATGTATTTTGGCATCATCATCATTAGTCTTCTTCCAGGTCGAGGTTGATGAGGATCCAGCTGAAGCCAAAAAGGATGATCAAGGCGAAACGGCCGAGGTACTTCTTTCCTTTTTCTTGCTGCATTTGTGACCTTGTCAAGCATGTAATTTTCTAATATTGCATTAAGTTCATGGTATCACCTTTTTTTTTTTTTTTTGGGACCTGATGTATCATTAATACTGTAACAGAAAAAGAAGAAAACTAAGACTGTTGTTGAAAAGTACTGGGACTGGGAGCTGAGTAATGAGACCCAACCAATATGGGTAACCCCTAACATTTTTTGATCTCTATTTGCAACATATCTTTTAAGTTTTAGGGAATACTTAGTACTCATGCTGTTCATATGCAGCTTCGCAGCCCTAAGGATGTGACTACAGAGGAATACAATGAATTCTACAAGAAAACTTTTAATGAATATTTGGATCCCCTTGCATCCTCGCACTTTACAACAGAGGTATGCATGATCTTTTCGTTTTTTGTTTTGTTTTGTTCCCTCCACTGTAAGAAAATGCTTTCCAGCACTAAAACATAATACATTCCCTGTGTATTTTTCGTTTTGCCTTGCCTAAAATAATGTGCAATTTGTGGATTTGCAAGTTATTACATTAAGGGCTCGTGTTTTTTTGTTCTTTAAGTAAAAGGATTTATAGAGATCTTTTCAAACAAAATCTTGAAAAGATTTTCACCCTACGTCTCACTTTTACGAAAAGAAAACAAAATATAAAATGTTACCAATTAAGCCCTAAATCTGTTTCCCCGTTTTGGTTTGAATTGTCAGAAGTTATTGACTTTGAACTCCGAAGCATCTGTTATCTCAAATTTAATGATAAATAAAGAAGCTGATTTTGTACTTTACGATAGATTGTAAGTGGGATTATGCTACACAACCGTTTTTCTTGTTGTGTCAGTTTGTTCTTGCTTCTAATCTGTATAGTTTGTTATTACAGGGTGAAGTTGAGTTCCGGTCCATACTCTATATACCAGCCATTTCTCCCTCGGGGAAAGATGACCTAGTCAATCCAAAGACGAAAAATATTAGGCTTCATGTGAAAAGGGTGTTCATTTCAGATGACTTCGACGGGGAAATGGTAGGAAGATGCTAGATCTGTTATTCTTAATGTCATTAGAGCTATTTGTCGAAATGGAAATGCAAGCTAAATGGTACTAATGGTTTATATATTTCCTTTGGATAGTTCCCACGATATTTAAGCTTCGTCAAAGGTGTTGTGGACTCAAATGACCTCCCACTCAATGTATCACGTGAAATTCTTCAAGAAAGTCGTATTGTAAGTACATTCAGGAGATTTAGTTCCCTTTCCATCTATGAGGTTGTTAACTTGTTTGTTATTTTAGTACTGCATTTTATAATTGATGTTTACTGTCTGCTTGAAGGTGCGAATTATGAGGAAGCGTTTAGTGCGAAAGGCCTTTGACATGATTCTGGGGTTATCATTGAGTGAGAATAGAGAAGTATGTCTTTATTTCTTTGTCTCTAGTCTCCTGCCTCTGCAGATTCAAATTTTTGAAAAAAACCACTATTCTAATGCATTTAATCTTGTCCCCCTTTTTTTTCAGTAGACATTTTTTTTTTCCAATTATGTCCTCTAAACTCACTCTTTATGGTTGTGCAGGATTATGAGAAGTTTTGGGATAACTTTGGTAAATATTTGAAGCTGGGTTGTATTGAAGATCGTGAAAACCACAAGCGTATTGCTCCGCTGCTCAGGTTTTTCTCTTCCCAAAGTGAGGAAGAGATGATCAGTTTGGATGAGTATGTTGACAACATGAAGCCTGAGCAGAAGAACATCTATTACATTGCTTCCGACAGTTTGACAAGTGCTAAGAACACACCTTTCCTAGAGAAGCTTCTTGAGAAGGATCTTGAAGTATGCTTTGGGCCTTAATTAATTTTGTGATGTTGGTTGTGCTTCTCTTTTCATGTGTGCTCATGCATATCTTGTGATTCAATTGTTTACAGGTGCTTTTCTTGGTTGATCCTATTGATGAGGTTGCCATCCAGAACCTGAAATCATACAAGGAGAAGAATTTTGTTGATATTAGCAAGGAAGACTTGGACTTAGGTTAGTTTATTGAAACCTTTATTTGATACTTTCGGTTCTTTGAAAGCAATCTTGCTTCTATCAATTATAGTTGGCTAGGAAAATCTAACTGGAATACCTGAAATTACTCTAGGTGACAAGAATGAAGAAAAAGAGAGAGAAATTAAACAGGAATTTGGCCAAACTTGTGATTGGATTAAAAAACGTTTGGGGGATAAAGTTGCCAGTGTTCAAATCTCTAATCGTTTGAGCTCATCGCCTTGTGTTCTTGTATCTGGGAAGTTTGGTTGGTCAGCAAACATGGAAAGGTAGGTGCTCCTCGTTCTGATGCTAACCCTTTTAGGTGATTTTATTATGTGTTCAGAGCTTAATCAGTATTCTCGCAGGTTGATGAAATCACAAACTATTGGTGATACCTCTAGCTTGGAGTATATGAGAGGCAGAAGGGTGTTTGAGATAAATCCTGAACACCCAATCATTAAAAGCTTGAATGTATGGTGAACAGCAAATAACCTTCGTTATAATTTGTTGTGTGACACCTTCAATGTGTCATACTGATATTTTAAACCCTGGATTGCAGGCTGCTAGCAGGAGTAACTCAGACAATGAAGATGCTCTGAGAGCTATTGATCTTTTGTATGATACAGCTTTGGTTTCCAGCGGCTACACTGTGAGTGATCATGCTCTGTGCTTTTACTGCATATATATATATATATATGCTTTAGAGCTATGAGATCTTAGCTATTATTCGAGTCCTATGAAGCATACTGGATGAAATTACACGTCACCTTTCTGTTGGAAATGAGCAATGCTCCTCCCAGATTAACGAGCACAGCAAACTAGATTGACTTCAATTAGTGTGCAAATATGACTCGAATTTTAGATTGCTACCTTTCAACGCTATGGTCCCACAACGCTTAAAATATGCTTCAGGTTAAGATGGCAAACGCCAAACTGAGAACTTTGCCATTTTACAATCAGGTTAAAGGGAATTTTTTTCCGCAAAACTCAAATTTTGGAGTACAGTAGCCTATCTGTCTGTCTCGTGAGCTACTTGAATCTTCAAGTAATGTTATATATGACTAATGTGAACTTTATTAGCAAATTTAGGGACACAGTTATAACTTTACTACTTTTTTTAAACCTACGACCCCCAAAAAAAAATTCCTTCCTTTTTGGACTAATATTAATGGCAAATTTCTTGTTGGTGCAGCCTGACAATCCAGCACAGTTAGGTGGGAAGATATATGAGATGATGGGTATGGCTCTTTCTGGAAAATGGTCGACTCCTGTAGCTTTCCAAAATCCCTCAGCGAATCCCGGGAAGCCGGAAACATTGGAAGCTGAGGTGGTTGAACCAGTTGAGGCCGGTGGTCAGAAATGAGGAGCAAAAGGAAAATGCTTTTGAAAAAAAGGGTCATATTATTATTTTTTTCCTTTTCCATACATAGAATTATTAACCCTGTTCACAGGGTTAGTCGTTGCTTCATGAGTTCTTGGAAGGGACTAGGGAGTGTAACTTCTGACTGAGTCAGAATACTGGGAAAGCTGAACTTTTGTTGGTTCGGTTGGTATACGAGTTGAGAACACCTTGACCAAGGCCAACTCATTTTGTTCTATTCTGTTTACTTTCCTAAATACGAACGTATACTTTTTAAAAATAATTCTAATAACTGATTCCCCTCCACGTTGCGGTTTTAGACCATCTTTGATGTATAGGGATAAAGAGAAATTAAGCCATATATGCATGATAATAGGCATATTTTGGCATACTTTTTTTTATTTATACTATGAAAAATATGCTCATTGACAAAAATGCCCCTAAAAGACCTTAGAAAAGATATGCTTAGTGTTTAATTTGATCATTATCCTCTCTCTATAGTCGACGACCCCTCGTCTTCTCCACTTTTGAGCTCGAGAAATCAGTCACTCTGTCTCCTAAATCTCCTAAATCTCTCATTTTGTCTCGAGAAATCTTGGTGAAGTTCCATTCCTCCCTCATCTTTGACCCTCTTAAGCTCTCAAACCGAACAAACATGTGTTGAAAATTCTAGACGCTGTCGCTTGGGCACAAGTGATATGAGCGGGCGTCTTGTGCTAGCAATGTGATTAGCACGTACCAAGTCTACTGAGGTTAACGATTACCGTGCTTGGGCGCAAGTGATGTGGGCGGGCATCTCGTGCTAGCAATGCGGTTAGCACATGCCAAGTCTGCTGAGGTTAACGGTTATCGTGCTTGGGCGCAAGTGATGTGGGCGAGCGTCACGTGATATCAAGTTGGCTAGAACCTGCCAAGTCTACTGAGGTTAACGGTTATCGTGTTTGGGCACAGGTGTTGCGGGCAAGTGCCACATTCTAGCAATCTCGCTAGCACGTGCAAAAATTGTTGAGGTTAACGGTTGCTATACCTAGGCACGCACAAGTGAGTCATCGACGACAAAATGACTCCAACCATAATTAAAATGCAATTTTCACAATTTCATTTTGAAAGTCAAATTAGGAAATTTGATTACTATGGCTAATTTATTGTTTAAATCCATTTTTGACTAAATTTCGTTGATATTCGAGGATATTTGGCAACTTATTGAGTTATTGGAGATGAAAGAATAATTTTTCTAGAAATAGGTTTTTTTGGAAGGGTGCAAATTTTGATGTATTTCGATAACTGTTCGATGCATTTTCGATTCCTTTCGATGCTTACGTCCACAATAAATTTTGAATGAAGTGATATAAATATTCGATGGTATTTCGATTGTAATGTAGTATTTCAATTCTGTTTCGACTAATTTTTGACTCAATTACATGTGTTTTCAATTCGTTTCAATTCTGTTTCGATTTCTTCTCGATTGTAGTGGTAAAACTTAGTCGACGTAAATTTTTTATTAGTTTTCTATTTCGAGTCATTTTTGATATATTTCAATGTCTTTTCAATTTGTTTTCGATTTTTTTCAATTCATTTTCAATTCATTTTCAATTATAGAGTTAAAAACTGGTCAATGATATGTGTTATTTTTCGATTCACATTTGAGGTAATTTCGACGTGCTCTATTTTTCGAGGCATTTTGATGCGGTTTTTCGATGAATTAATATTCTTAAATAGTTTCTGCCTTTTTACTCAATGAAGTCCAAATACCGTCGGAAAAATCTGGTCATCGAAAATTCGATGATTATGATGAGTTTCGATTAAATTCCGATTCGTTTTCGATGGGTTTCGATGATGTGTCCAATTTTCAAATTTCTAAAAATTTTTTGTAATTTTTTTTCTTTCAATGCAGAACCCAAAGTCAAAACTTCTTGTACTTGTAAAAAATCACTTTCCTGGAAGGGTCACGGTAAAAGGTACAACGGTTATATAAAAGATCAAGCAGAAATTTGAAAAATATGATTTGTTGGAGAGGGCAAATGAATGTCGGTTTAAGCAATTTTTTCTCACTCCTCCAGTGCAAGCATATAGAGTACTACTATACTACCTATTGTTAAGGATGGTGAAATCCACAAAGTCTGTGAAGTTGCAGTTTTTGATTGAGGATAACTATTTGAGATTTGGCCTTGGTGAGTTTACATTGATAATGGCCTTAAATTTTGGGAAGGATCCGGATATTATCGAACTCAAATCTATGTCCAGTAGTATAAGGCTCAAAGAGATATACCTGAATAATGAAGCCACAGTGAGATCTGAGAAATTGGAAGCCACTTTTTTAAATTGTGAGGAGAAGGAGGACGTGTGGAAGTTGGGTTTATGCTACTTTCTTGATGGGCTATTGATGGCATAGGAGTTAAATACCAAGATTCAAATAGAGATGTTATCTTTTGTGGAGAATGAGGATTTTTTCAATTATCTATGGGGAAGACGATCTTATGAGAAGACCTTCATGAGGTTGAATAAAGGCATGAAACACCAGAAACAAAATTATCTTAATAAGATCAAAAAGAATAAGAAGGCCAATGAAGCTCAATATACGTTATATGGATTAGGAATTGCTCTCCAATATTAGGCTTATAAAGCTATCTCAAAGCTAACCGGTGCCTTTGCCGATAACCTTGGTATTAAATTTCCAAGGATGGTATCGTGGACAAGTGTTAAGTGGATTCTACACTTAATCTTACTACTCTTTCAAGCTTCAAAATTGCTCATCTTTGGGATCTTTTATTTGATTTTGTTGTTTTTAGTAATATTTTAGTTAAGGAGTGTTAACAAGAGAATTTCGTCATTTCAAGAGAAATTGAGGCTAAATCGAGTCAATCTAGTTCAAATGCGAGTGAAAATGGGCAACCAATACGTAGTCAACAGTTTGAAGGAGCACCGGAATGGAAGAATTAGGTAAAGATTGGGCATTGCAGCACCACAGTGCCAGAACCCACAAAAACTTGGCACTACAGCGCTCCATTATGGTGCCGCGTACCCCTAGACTTGTGGCGCCACAGTTCGGCGCTGCAGTGCTACCTTCTAGATTATCTTGATGCCGCGGTGCCAAATTTGGTGTTGCAACACCATAAAGTGCAAACATATTGCAGAAATTCTGGATCGTGGCTAGTTTTGCTTGCAGTACTTAATCTCTCTTCAACTCATCTATGAGTAGAGAGGAGAAACCCTAACAACCAATTTTAAAGAGTTTTGAGAGAGTTTCTGAAGGTGAAACAACCAGGGGCTGTAGGAATCAAGAGGAGACGAGAAGATTAAGCAAGATTCAAAGAATTTTTCTTTCTCTTTCTCAGGTTTACCTTTCCATTTCTTGTTATGGATGTGTATCGGTTATATCTCTTTTGTTGTATTTCTCTTTGCATAACCATGAACTAAACTCTCTTGCTAGGGATGTAATCAAGCCTCTAATGTAATTCATTCACTTTATTTTCCTCATTCATTCTTGATATCCACTGATGCGTTAATTGTTCTACTTTGTGCTTAATGCTTCTATTCAATTGGCCTTGTGAGAAATCTATATGAACTTAGAAAGAGGCGTGTAGATTTGGACATAGGTTGAACAATGTAGGGTTGCCTAATATAGGGTGAATTTACATGGGATAGGAATATATCTAAGTAATTTATGCAACCTTGTTTAAGAATTACCAAGCTTAATGAGTTTAATCAATTTATGTTAGGAGTAACATATTATTTTGTTTAAGCATTTCACCTATATCTTGGAAAAAGAATTTGTGAATACCATTGAGTTCTTGGTTGTTAATTCTAAATGGATGATTGAATGATAAGGAAAACAAGTAATTGAAGTCGTTAGAGGAAAGATTGCATCCCTAGGTTCGTTATCATTATTACAAAACTCCTATTGATTATTTAGTGTTAATTTCCATTATTTTCGTTTATATTGAATTTACATTGTAGTTTTTATTCACAACATCTATTTATTGACGTTTGGATAAATCGCAAACCAGTTCTGATTAGTACTTGGCACTTGTAAATCATTTCCTTATAGGATTCAATACTCACTTACCTTTTATATTACTTATTGCGACCAATATACTTGCAGTGTTTTGTATATTAGAAATAGCCTAACAACAAGTAACAAAACGCCATCACAAAAGGATTGCAAAGATATACTGAAGATTAAAAAAGTAAGTACATAATATATTTTCTATGCTTTATTAATATTATCTTATTTGTCTTAATTGATTGAAGTTTTTTATAACTATTTTGTAGCTTGTGATGAAGGCCTCAGCAGTACTGGAGTTGAGGAAGTTGAGGAAGAGGGAGTTGAAGGTGATGAAGATAATGAAAACAAGAAGGAGACAACCGAAGCAAAACGAGCTGCAGACAAACCAAAGGTTGAACATGAGGAGCAACCATCAAATGCTATGCCTTGTTTACGTACATTTTATATTGTGCTAAATGCTGATATCACTGAATTGAAGGTGAACCAGGCTGACACTAAGGCAAACCAGGTGGCACTGAATGATAAATTGGATAGGCTACTGAAGATGATAGAGGAAATAAAAGCATAGTGGCAACTACACAATTATGAATCAGATGCTACCAAGTCTGATATACTTCCTCAAGGGTATGAACCTAGAGATGATGTTGTTGTGTGGACTCCCAATAAACAGAAAACCCCTAAACAGAAAACCCTGAATAATAGCAAACTCTGAGCGTCAAAGAAGTAAACCCAAGTGAGGTTACTGGAGTTCAGTTTCGCAGGAAGAAGCAGGTAGCCCATAAGACGAAGAATCTTATTGACTATACCAATCCCTCCAATAAGAAGTTTAAGGTCAACTATCCATACAAACCAAACCCTTTCTGGAAAATTGACAAAAAAACAACAAGGTATATTCAGGAAATAGCTTGTTGGATCCATTAATAACCAAAAACCAATCCAGCTTCCTACTAGTTCCGCATCGGTATCATTCTTCTCAGATCTCCAAATTGTTGGAAGTACCTTGCAAATGACGTAATATGATCAATTATGTAAATTTACAAGTTTATGTCATTTTCTGTACTCACATAATATCTATTGTATTCGGTTCATTATGTAGCATATTGATGCGGTATTTCGGTTGGCATGAGAACGACTTTGGTTTTTTCCAAAGACATTTAGAAAGAAGGTTGTTATTGCCAACACGATCTTCACCATATGTCTGAATGGTCGATGGAACGCTTTCAAAAAAAGCTCGAATAAATCAAAATTTAAGTGGAATGACCAGCTTACTAACTATGCCAAAAGAGATTCAAATAACTTTCAGCGTCCATGGGTGGAGGTTGATCAGGTATACTACCCCTCCAATATCGGTTCAAACCATTGGGTCCTTGTGGAGGTCGATCTTCCTGTGCATTTGATCAGTATATATGATTTTGATCGAGCATTGTACAATGCTATATCAATAGAGGAAGCCATGACTCTGATGGTGAGGATGCTTCCACATTTTCTCCTGGCTATCCCTAAGATCGTTGGTTAAGCCGATCTTGATTTGGCTACACTGACCAGACCTCGGGATTTTGATTTGAGAAGGTTGCCTTCCGAGGACGTGCCACAAACAAAGAAGAGGTATTTGAATACGATCTCCCAATTTGAGAAGTAAATTTTAATTTTTCTGTCTCACACTAACTATACTAATTTTCTTTCGCAGTGGAGATTGCGGTATTTTTCTAGTCAAGCACTTGGAATGCATCTTGGCCAATCTTCCATTGAATTCTGTTGATGATGATTTTATTCAATTTTCAAGAGACAAACTATGTGTCCATTTATTTTACCACAACTTAGAGCCATAAGTATTGTATATGAATTATGTGGTGAATTTGAAAATGTATATGGTTAAATTTTTTGTTAAATAACAGGTTAGATTTTGATTGGTAATGTAAATTTCACTTAATTTTTGGTTTATCCTAACTCAAAAATCGATTCAGTTTCGATTTCATTTCATATTCAATGAAAATACTGTATACTCGTCATTATGTACATAGGCAACGAAATCTCGACGCTATTTGATGTCATTTCGTTGACAGTTCGATTATGTTTCGACTAGCTTAAACGAAATTTCGATGCCTTTTGACTCTGACTCGACATTTTACTCGAATATTTGACGATTTTCAATTATATTTCGATTGATTTTTGACTATTGCAAATCTTCTAAAAATTAATACCATTTTAATTACGTAGATTTAATAAATAGAATTATTCCAACTAAAATATTAAAATATAACTGGTATAGAAATTAAAATTTGAAAAATATTCATCACAGTGCCAAAGCTAATTAAAATGATAGTATAAAACTAAAATGATAGCAATATCATTTCAAATAAAAGCTGATGCCTAATTTGTTCTTGTTGCTTGAGTTGATGCTTGCATTGAAGTTGTAGGCATCATGTACCTACAAGTTGCCCGATTGTAGCATTTTCCTCCATAATGGCTGCAATAATGTTGGAGCTTGGTCTTCTCCCCTTAAGACTTTCTACGTTTTGTTTTTAGCCATCTAGACTTCGGTTTATAAAGAGACGGTTCTACCATACACCTGCTAATATCATCTGGTACATCCCACTTTTCTTCATTTCCCACTGGATATATAGTCTAATCATTTGAATGCAGCCATTCGTCAAATATATAATACCAGGAATATAAGGTGTATGGACTGAAGCGTCAACTTAGAGTAATTGTCAATGCATGCATATATGGTAGACCTGTCAAATCAAATTTTCTACAATTGCAAGTCTTTATTTGTAAGTTAACTTGACCGTCTCTGTCACCGCCTATGACATAAAACTCATTGTGGCTAAAGGGCTGAACAATCAAAGTCTTCGCAGCCTCAATACGATCCTCCAATTTCGTTTCAAGCTTTTTTGCTAATGGTTTATTGGATTCCATTGCCAATGTTTGCCTTTCAAAGAACCAAGTTTGTAGTGTATACCTAAAAACTGCAGCCAATGTTGTGATTAGATACTTCAACATATCTCTACTCGTATTATTAAAGCTCTCAGCATTATTACTTATCATGATATTGTAATGAAGGGCAGAAAAGTTTGCACAGCTCTATTTCTCAATACCTATTTCTTCTAAATAAGTAGCAATAGCTTGATCCTGAAGAAAATCACTCACTCTATAGCATTTGGCCACCAAGGAGTATTCACTATGATAATGATCAGTCTTAAATTTTTCTTGGATATTCATACCAATATGATGTATGCAAGTTCTGTGTTGTACTTCAGGGAACACAGTCGACAATGCATTCGCAATATTTGGGTGTCGATCAGATACAAAGACCAAGTTCTCAACATCTCTAATTGCTTCCTTTAGTTTCACGATAAAATACATCCAAGAGTTGTTGTTCTCTGAGTCGATTACTCCAAATACAACAAGATACAATCGTCTGTTTGTATCTTGTGCAATAACAGCCAACATTGTCCCTCCACAATTTGTTTTTAAGAAAGATCCATCCACACACAACACAGGACGACATGTTGCTCTAAAGTCCTGAATTAATACACCTAATGACATAAAGAAATACTTGAAATGTCTCATCTCATCGGTTTCTAAATGAGTTACTATTCCCAGATTCTCCAACATATATAGATAAGATGGTAGTTTTTGGTATGAATCATCTATTATTCTCCTGACATACACACGTGCTTTTCCCCTACATCTTCATACCTTTTCATATGTCATGTTAATCCCAAAGTCCTTAGAGAAATCGTTGATTATTGATCAAGGGACATAATAAGGGTTGCCTGAACTTGTGTACTTTCTCTTAATGCAATGCCCAATAACTCATGGTGCCATTTGTCTGATGTCCTTATGCCTTATTACTAATGAACATGTGTGTTCAAACACATATCTTCGCACCTCAAACATATCAGACTGGTTCAATTTTCTAGCTCATAACCATCATGTACAATTGTCGTCTACACATGTTAAAAATCAACAGTCTTTGCCTGATTTCTTTACCTTGAACTCAAAATTGGACATCATTGTATGTAAGTGCAGCTTCAACTTTAAGTCTTCCTTATTCTCAAATAGTTGGTCAATCACGATTTTTATTGAATTAGAAGAACTAGCTGACAAGTTGTTAGGGGTTTCATGTGGCAATTCTCTCTCCGAAAACAAGGGAGCACTCCACTTCGATGCATTATCTACTATTCTTACTCTACGCACTCGACTACTTGAAGTCCCTGGTGTTGTCCTTGGAGTCTTAGAAACTTTACTTGATGTACTCCACCTCTGGACGCATGTTTTTCATACCAAAACCCCAATTATGGTAGTTGTCACTATCATCTCTTATTGGAGGACATATTTCTAAAGGACGCGCTATCATTGTAGGTGGAGTTAGATCTACCTCTTAGTAGTCTATTTTCTCTGCACCTATTTCAGGCACAAATAAAGTATTTTGACTGCAACCCTTATCCAAAGGACTCAACTTCAGTAAAATGTACACACATAAAGGAGTACGGTGCAAAATAAAGTAAGACATCTCCTCAAGCCAAAGTTCTAGATCACTATCAGTAGTAATCTTCGTTGAAGGAATAAGGATTTCATCTCCACCACCATATTTATAAATAACCTTAAGTTCTAAATCAAAACGATTTTTATCAACTTCAATCACCTCATACAGCTTATCTACAAAGGGTCACAAAAGATATACTCTTTTATACACCCATGGTCTTGCTTTCTTTAACAATATAAGACCATAATATTTTCTCTGACAAAAATGTCCATTCACTGTTATACAAAACAATGATGTTGAAACGTGACTCTGTAGATAAAATAAAAATTAGATTCATCTAGTGTACAAAATCAACAGATAATTTATAAAATTTAAAATGAAGAATATAAAGCTTGCAGCTATCGAAAATTGGTCGAAATAAATTCGAAAACATCGAAATACATTGAAGATGATCAAAAAAAATTAATCAAAATCCCCATCGAATACATCGAAAATGATCCAAAAAATTAATCGAGATATTCATTGAACTAAATTGAAAATGATGGAAAAATTTTAATCGAAATACTCATCGAAAATGAGTCGAAAAGATGTCGAAATTTCGAGTACAATCGAATTACAGTTGAAATATAGTCGAAAAATCCTAAATCTCAGATTTCATCGAACTATGGTCAAAATATCATCGAAAATTCGATGCTTATCATTATGCCAAGATTTTTTTTCCAGAATTTTACAGAAGAAGTGACATTTCGAGTGGGTATATGTATATTTTTCAAAGTTTTATTGAGGGTAGTATATAGGCCAAATTATGTATATTATGATGCATATTTAACTTAAGTTCTCTAGGGTTAATAGTTGTAAGTGACCTCTAAATTATATTTTTTTGCGATTCCTGAACTATATAATTGTGCAATAATGACACTTTTGTCATTTGTCAGGTTGCATAAAAGTAAAGATCTCCTGAAAATAATCATTCATCACACTCGAAACTCTCAACTAAAGGTTGCATAGAAGTAAGGATCTCCTGAAAATAATCATTCATCAAACTCTCGGCTAAAGGTTGCATAGATGTAAGGATCTCCTGAAAATAATCATTCATCACACTCGAAACTCTCGACTAAACACAGTGCACGTCTCCAAGCCATCCATCATTAAGTTGCATGGAAGTAAAGATCTCCTGAAAATAAATCAACCACAATTTCTAGAACATCTTTGGAGGTTGCACCACTGTATTGAAGGGCTCTCCAACCCACAAATATTCATTCTTTTTGTCTTGTTTGAGAGGCTTTTCCACGAAAAAGTGTGGGTATTTTGTTCACCACTTTCTAACCAAGTAGTCCTAGATCCGTGGCGCCAATAATCCTCTTCTTCAAGCAAAAGCCTATCCCGCTCCCTTTCGAGGGAGCCGAATCTAAACCAGAGAGGTGGCATCCCTGGGTCCGGGACCCTCATAAACCTTGGATAATTTATCCTGAGCATCGAGTTTTAGGAATAAATCAAATTTCATACTCCCCCATTCCATGAGATCATGATCACCACTCCAAAAAGCTAGAAAAGGATTCAACCGAGCCACAAAAACTACCTCCATCAACAAGAATATGATGCTCAGAGACATATTTGCCCATAATGGCCCAAAGAATAACTTTCTCTGACGACCTCAATTACCACACCTGCCCAGAGGTCGTAAAGTTGGTTGGATAACCTGTGGTCCGACCCATTAATCCTAACTTTGGACTCAGAGCTCTTTCAAAAAGGGAAGGCCAAGAAAGAAGAAGATGCTACACAACGGTCAAGCCTCCTTGAATATTAGCATATGCTTCTCTACAATTGTCCAGAGTGCATTTTTCACAATTTTTATTGACGTGACGAGTGACCACAACTTTTCTAAGACCGATCAGCAGTCATAAAAGGTACTGACTACCTGTCACACTCCTAAAAATGTTATATTTCAAAACAATCGTAGAAAAGTCATTTCATTTCAAACCACTCCTAGCCAGTTCCATTAATGCAATTAAAACATGATGCCATATCCTTACGTACATCCCAGAGTCCTGTGGCTTCTTTGCTGTTAATCCAGATGTTAAAGTACGATCTTACTCGCATAAAAGAAATAATAAATTAGTTTAGAAATTTGAAGCATGACCCTTAATTATGACTCGCTTTTCAGTTTTCTTTTTTGGTCAGTCCAAGCAAGTGACACAAGTCTTCTTTTTCTTTTCCTTTCTTTTCTTTTTTTTCCTTCTCTTTAATTTCTTAGCATCCAATTCAGCATTATCCAAAATGACAGAAAACAACAACCTCAACTTTGTTCCAGTAATTCAAATGAATTTGAACAAGTCTGATTATCATTCAATCATATGTCCCAGTGTAAGGTTGAGCTTACAGTAGTCATCGGTTCCATTGGGTAGAATCCGAACATGACACAAGACTAATAAGATGTGATCAACTTGAATAATACAACTTAAGAGGAAAAATTGATTCCTGCAGGCAGTTTGAGGAGCCAACAGTTTTTCTGGAATAGGTATCAAATCAGTTAAACTTCCAACGAGAACTCTACATCCAAAACAAGTACATGAACTGGGAAATAACTGAATTTCTATGCAAACCATAGTTGCATACTGCTATTTCATTCCCGTTCAGCGTGTTCAGCGTCTTCAATTTCTTCATCCTCTGGCACTCCACGAAGATAAAGAACGTTGTTACATCTGCAGACGAAAAACATAGAACAGAGGTGAGTTGTTTATGAACTGAAAATACATTTCAATCTGTAAGGAGACAAATAGCCTCGATATAGAAATTAAATCTAACAAAAGGAAGAAACTACTCTATTCAACTGGTCAACTTAGGCTTTGAAGTCTAATGCACTAAAATTGATCCCACAGTTGGAGCCATATACCTCTGAAGACTGATATAAAGGAAACGACAACATAAGTAGTTCAACCATAGAATCCGTCAATGGTAACTTCCAGCAACCAGGAACTACTTTGGAAACTCTAAATCCAAAGCTTTTTAATGTCTTATTGTCTTAGACGCTACTTTTGTATAAATCACTTTGAACAAGTATCTTGCACTCTCCAGAGTATTGGAAAGAGCTAAAATTCGGTTTTTACATACTTTAACCACCTATAGTAATAGGAGTGAATGGTATTGATGACCAATAAATACCCAAACCTTGTGGGGAGTACTAAATTCTCGGTATCGACAACTGTATATTAACCAATAACTGACAATGGAAGTTAAATATCTTTGGTAATTTCAAACCTAGATCCAAAACAAAACTGAATTGGAAGCAGCATTGAGACTTAATTCAGTAAAAACTTTGCTTAAATAAAGTTGAGTAATCAAAAATTATTCAATCATCCTTGCTGCAACTTCTATGTGAACTACTGAAAATTTTCAGGTATATCACTTCCAATATTTCAATTCTGATTTATGTCTACATGAAAAAGATACTTGGCCTAGTGACTTCCATAAACCATTTGGCCACTTTTTCACATGTTCTTCATTCATCTAACAAAGCTGCTACAACAAGAAAGCACTCATAAATTAGACAGAACATGATCAAACAAATCCTGCTGAAGTAGGACAATATGCACAAAAATCAATCAAGAATCAACATCTACCACTCATTTGAAGGTCTTAGATGTCTATTAATAACGTAATAAGCCAAAATCTAATGAAATTATTATCACAGAACGGCAATGAAAGTTCAAGAACATGGGAGAAAGTTACCTGATCAAAATTTCACCAAGATTTCCAGTGAACTGTCCATCAATATACTCTTCCGTATTGGCCAACTAGAATAAGTTTCATTCATCACATAATGTTAACAGTTAACAACCACATTAACAGTAGTTAGAGTAAACTAAGGTGAATAAGTACAAAAGTACAATTCAAAAAAACAGAAGACTCATTTCATAATGGCTCAGCAAAGCGGAGATTTTCAACCGTATATCAATTAAGAGTAGCACAATAGTGTATGAAGTTGATAGAGCCCAAAAAAAATTGTACAAACAATACAAAACAACATCATCTAGAACTGGAAAGAAACAAACATTGCAAATGGAGAATAAAATATTACTAACATCACAATCAAGCACATAGATGAATTTTTCAACGCATAATGCTAGAGTGGGAGTTTGAAAATGTACCTGCAAGTTCATATATGAATCCACAGAGACAAGAAAACCTGAAAATATAACACGATGCAAACATATTATTAGGTAACAAATTATGTATAACAGAAAAAATGGAAAGGAGCAAGAGCAACATACCCTTGTACTCCATACCCCATTTAAGCTTTACAAAAACAGTCTTTCCAGTCAAATTGTTGAGGAAAGGTTTTGGGTTAACTGGAATGGTCTGCAAAAATCAAAATAACTGTTATACTACCAAAACCAAACACAAAAAAACAACTTAAAAAAAAAAAGAATAATAGGATTTTCTAATTGGTATCTCAAGATCCAAAGCTACAAAATGAGACATAAATACACAGCCTTAGTAGTCAAACACATAGATATATGCCATATATAAGTGAGAGAGTGTAAAGGGTATAAGAAGAAACTCACAGCCATTGTCGAAGAGAGAGGCAAAGCTAGGCGAGCGGAGCTGAATTCGTGAGCTTTGCGTTCTCTGCTCTCGTTTGCCTGCGAAAAAGCTCGGGCTCTTACCTTTTAGTTTTTAGGGTTTGTCCAGGAAGGAAGAGGAGCAGAGAAGAATAGCTTGGGTTGGGTTGGGCTTGGGCTTTTGGTACCAACTCTCCTGACCAATTGTGAAAAGGATTGGGCTTCTTACAAAATTTCAGGCCCAAAGTACAAAAAAATTGAAGAATCCAGAAAATTTAGAAAATATCACTTTTTAGACGTTATTTTAGAAACATAACACTTTTAATAAATATTTAGAAAAATATAACCTTTTTTTCAAAATTAGCATTTTTCAATGGTACTTGTGATAGTCAATCTAGTTACTTGAGGTAACTGGACAAGATACTTTAGGTAACTTCACCAGTTACTCAAGTATCTCATCAATTAATAAAAAGTAATATTTTTCTAAATACTTTAAAAAGTGATAGTTTTCTAATTACAATCCAAGATTTTTCAAATAATTTCCAAATCTAAGATTTTTCTATTTTTTTGAAAAAAAAAACTATAAAAAATCAAATTTCCTCAAAAGGATTTGGATAGTTTGGGCTGTTTGGTATCGTTTTCTGTTTTCTGTTTTCTGTTTTCTCTTTTCAAAGTTATGTTTTCAAATATGAGAATAAAATTGTTTTTTACTATTTTCAAAAAAGCACTAGACGAGGGAAAGAGAGAAAGTGATAAGAATATATAAAAAGAGAGACTAAAAATAGAGAAAGTCATACAAGACAAATTAGCAATAGGTAATTATGAGAGATAATACGATTAAAAAAAAAAGAAATAAAAGAAAAATGATGAGATAAAAATTAGGAGAAAGAAAATTATGAGAGAGAAATTGATGAGAGAGAAAAAAAGGAGAGACAAAATGATGAGAGAGAATGAGGAAAGAAAAAGTGATGAGAGATAAAATTATGAAAGTTATGTAAAATGATGAATTTAAAAAAAAAAACATTTTGAAAACAATATTTTGTTATTATCTGAATTTTCTGTTTTTTTTTTTTAATTTTGTTTTTAAAAATTGTTCTCAAGAATAATGTCAAACACCTTTATTTGTCCTCAAAAAACAATTTTCTACTTTCAAAAACAAAAAAAAAAATAGTTTTTTTAGTTATGATACCAAACACCCTCTTAGTTTTTAAAAATAATACCAAAAATACTATCTTCCCAAAATAATTATTTTTTCATATGACATTCAGTGGCATTTTTTTAAATATTTTGGTTTACAAGAACTAAAATGATTTCTAGTAACAAAATTAGTTTCCTAGTTTCTAATAACTAAATTGTTTTGCGATTTCCAGTAACCAGATTAGTTTCAAGCAACATTTTTCTCTAGTTTCCAAAAACTTTGTTTTCTGAATTTTAGTAATTAAATTAGTTTGTTCGGGATCCGGTTATTGGTTAAAAGATATTAAATTAGTTTGTTTGGGATTTGACCGGTATGTTACAATGTTTTCTATTTCGATTCCATTGTTGCATAAGAACCTTAAGTCTCCTCAAATATCAAGGAGATATTTTCATAAATAGATAATACTATGTGTATCAAAATTATTGATACTAAAAATTTGGTAAAAATTTTGGTACACATAGCATCATCCTTTCATAAATAGCAGGTTATAGAGTTTGATTTGACCGTTAATTTATTTGTATATATATATATATATATATATTGAACCTACTAACAAAGATGAAACAATAACTCCTAAAATAGAAAATCTAAACACAAAAAATTGAGGAATATTATCAATTTTGTCCCAATTTTAAAGCATGTGATAAAAAAATAGAGACAAACTAACGATCGTTTACAAAATTATGACTTTTTATTTAATAAAAAATTTTGAATTCTAATTTTATCCCCAACTCGACAATGGTCGAAAATTTTTTACCATATCGAAAAAAGGCAAGTGAAGAATGCATGTTCGACCATGGTCAAAATATTAAGCTCTTGGTCTAATGGAAGTTAGCCGTGATTGGGATTGGGATAAGGGTACTGTAAGTAGCAATGGTAGCAAAATCAATTTGAGAGTTATTGAAGAAAAAAGTATTTCAAAGTTTATTACTATATAGAGAAATAATTTTAGATGTATAACACGATAAAGAAAATTAATTTTGATAATATTTGTGGATCTATTTTTTTTATAATAGACCTATGGGTGTAAATACTTAAAATGATTCCTAAACTAGGTTTGTCCTTTAGGATAATAAAATGTCATTAAAACAAGGAACTACATAGCCATTTTTACAGTATGGCCCAGTTATCTAACGTATAATCATAATTTGACGTCATTTACTATAAATGTGATTTTTGAATCCCATGCACACCTTTACACGGTGTATTTTCTCCCTTGCTTTTTTCTAGACTAACGGCCTTATGAGCCTTTAATTTTTTTTTTTTATTTCTTTGTCCAAGTTTAAACTGCATATTACCCGTTTTCACCAGAAATGTCATAATTAAGGAAATTGTCAAAACTGGGGAGTTTGTTCGCCTAAATCTCAAATATTTAGAGTCAGACACATTAATAATAGTCCAAGCTCTTCGTGATGTTTTAATATGTCATTCCGAGATTGGTGACTTACTATTGGGTGTATTTAGCTTATTTTTCTTATTTTTCAAGTATTGTAGTTAACTATGTTTTTCATGAAGTTGAGAAAATTACCCATGGTTTAGGTATATTAGTCTCTTGGAAGTAGAAAATGAACTTATCTGATTCTTTTCTTCTAAATGAATCTTTTATTCTAAAAGATACTTATTTTATAATAGCGGATTTATTTGCCCTCAATAAAGAGACGAAAAAGAAGAAGAAAAAAAAGCCTTTTTTTTTTTCGAGTTGAGGATATGTGCCTAAGTCTAATTCCCATATCATTTCTCGAAAGCATTCTTTTTCGTAGTCTCCTCTCTCCCTCTCTCTCTCTCTCTCTCTCTTTTGGTAAAGTTAATTTCTTCTTTTAGCAAGTAAATTTTGCTTAGTTGGTGTTTAATTTTTGTCCGCCTCTTACGGTACTAAAAGAATAAGATTCATTATTGATAAAAGCATTAGTCACAATGATTTAGTAGTTTTGGTATTTGGGAAAGATGTACACTGGCCACTGGGGCATAACGATCTTCTAAGTAGTAAGTTCGGACTTTTGTCTTTTATGAGTAGGTGTTGTAATGGGAGATACTGTTATGACCTATTGAGTAAAGATCCTAGATATATCAAATTATTACGAAAAATTGCAGTAGTTTGAACCAGAGCTCTAATTGGAATTCTAAATCGACTGTTACAGAGAACAAGAAGTGTGTATTTTGGGAGAGATGTAAGTTGTGTTTGACCACCGTCATCATCTTATGGCAATTTTTGTGATTTATTAGCACTGGTATTCATTAATGAGGTGCATTAAGTTAAATGGTGTGTACATTTATGAAGTAATTGACATCATTATACTGCAAAGTAGAAAAATGCATTTATTTTGTCCTCCGTTATGCGTTTGAGTTAAAAGGGAAAACACCGTTGAAGGTATTGTCTACTTTAAGCAGATTGCTATTTTATTTGAGAAATTCGTATTGGTCTTAAAACTCCTAATTATGTGCAGGGTTTGGTTTGAAAGATACACATGATAAGCTATGTTAACAATATGAAGGTGAAAAGGCGCAACAGGCAAACGAATGAGCAGTTAGGTTAATCCTATTACCTCAAACATCAAAGGGGTGTTCTGAGTTTGAACCATGACACACACACATTGATGCCATTAAAATAAGAAACTTGGCAACCAATGATGTTGAATGTCGCAATTGTTGGTTCCATCATTTCGTGGATGATGTTCGCCATAGGAGCTTAGCTATAACCAGATAATTGGAGCACACACTACTCTTCGTGTCATAGAAAGTACTGAATATTAAATCAATCACAACAAAAATTTGGCACAAATACAAAACCATTAATAATGCACAGCACAAGAAAACATTAACGGAGTCCCAAGTAGTGCAGTATGCCACAGCAACATGCAGGTTTGAAAACCTTGACATGCATTTAATTTCAACAAATTAAAATCGTTTTGTTATGTCTTTTATTCTTGTATTAAAAGACAGATTATCCTTTAGAAAATTACAATGGCGTTTGCAGTATTGTACAAATTAAACGCAGACTATTTGAAAGGAGGATTTATGTTCTAAAAGATGGATGGCTCATGGCTTGGTTGGAGTCAAAAACAACAGAAAATTGCTTTTTTTCAATGTTTCCATAGCAGAAATAATCCATACAATCTCGATCGAACAAATATGAGGAAGCTCTGAGGCAGTGACCACACTGAAAAATCAGCTACCTCAAAAGGCCAATACTCTCTCCATCCATAAAATTTCCTATTCTCCGCAGTCATATAACTGCACTCAACCATCTAAACAGTATTATGGAATTTAAAAAACTATCCAATGTTACTGCTGTTGTTCATATATCTGCATATAAGCCTCGGAGAGAGCAACCATTTGAGGAAGGGTTTCTGAAACATGCAAATCCTGCATCTCGTACCTGGGAAAAATATAATCCAACATTATGTTAATCAAACGGTTGTTACGTTGCCTACACTAATATAAATCAATATGAAAGTCAATTACCATAATTCTTCTGACTTTCTCTGTACAAATACCCTGTATGAACCCTCACCAGGTTTTCCATCATGAACAACATTGGCAATTAAATCGTACTTTGAGCGAAATCTCTCATTTTCTTTAGGTGTTGGCAAGGGGATGTAGTCCTTCAATTCAAGATTCTTCACAGGAAAGTTAACTGCAACAAAAATAATCAATTCGCACCAAAGGTACACCAGAAAAGCTAAAAATCCTGTGTCACTGCAGGACCCTGTAAAGTATTTCCAAATGGTGTCTAGTCTCACCTAAAGTAGGATTCTTCTCAACAAAGAAATTGTTTTTCGTGAATCGCCTCATGTGGAGAATGATATATTGCGGTAATCTCGTGACCTGATACCTCATTCTTGCTATGCGAGGACGAACTACTTCAGTCACCATCTCCCCATCAAATTTCTTCAGAATGTTGAACAGAGGAACCTATAAACAAATCCGATTTAATGCCTACCCATGGCATAAGCTGAAAACCTGACAGACTAGACCCCTTAATTTAATATTTATGATGTGGATATTTCCACCGAATTATGAGAACACTTAAAACTAAATGAAGTGTCAAAAAAGCACAACAGCGTATCAAATTGCATCTCTTTTCACAGGCATATAAAAACGCAGAAATGCATTAAGTAGCTATTTAGACAGTGACAATTCTCAATCAAGTGGCCCGAACAATTTAAATATCTTAAGTTTCACAATTTGAAAGACAACCCACAACTTAAATTAACCTTAAAACAAAGAGAGATAAAGGTGAATTTATTTGAATTCAATGTTAATGTGTGATATTTTTAGTTTACACATCTTAATAAGTTTTACTTTTAGAATTATCAATGAGAACTTAAATGTTAAAGGCTTCGCTAAACACTTCCAATTTCAATACACCAAAAGGTAAAAGCCTAATATTGTATTGCTTGATCATATATACAACAATACAAGAAAGAAAAACTGTCTCGTTACCTGTGGTATTATATTTTTCTCCATCACATCTTGGAACAGAGGAGGTGGTGGCAAATCCAGTCCAAGCATTAAGAATGGCATTCTGTAAGTTTCTGTGATGACGCCATTGTTTTCAGTAACTCCATCTGTAGGTTTTGAAGGACCATCCAGGTCATCATCATTTTCTTTCTTTTCAGCAATAGTTTTGTTAGGAATCTCTTTCACGACTTCCAGTTCTCCCTATCAGCAAAGATAATTTTATAACAATCACAGTAAATCATAGGAGCAAGCCACAATTTACAATTTCAGATAATGCACACGCATAATGCAACAACAAGCAAAAACAAAATGAACAAGGCAAAAGTGAGAATAGAGATAGAACCTGAAAGCACTCATGAATGATGCTGCTGTTTTTCTTTGAACTTCTAAGATCCGAGTGCAGCGTGTTAAGAAGCCAGGACATAAACTCGACAGGATCAGACTGTGCCCCTATTCTAAATCTCTTCTTGCTGGCTTTCATTACAGCCTGGAGAAACTCATGAGGGCTCACCTACAGACAATTACAAGTAGAAAACAATCATTTCATATTCAATAATGATAGATCAGCCTTTAATCAAGACCCGGCATTGACAAACCTGTCCTTTAAAGTTCCTCGCATGCCAAATCTTTCGTGTGAGCTCTCCAAATCGATGTACAAGTGGTGATTTGCAGTGTTGATAATTCTTAGGAATGAGGAAAAAGTTTCTTAAGGGAGTAACTCTCATTAAAGACTGAATTGTGACATTCACAAAATCAGTTTCCTTAATATTATTAAGCCCCACCTGTAAATTTGCAAAATCAAGACAACACAATTAAACTGAGAAATGGTCCACAACTACCATTTTGGAGGACATACAATAATATTTGGAGAACATACAACAATAACAACCAGAGGGCATACTAAGAATCAAAATTGAGTACCAAGAATCAAAATTGAGTACTAAGAATCAATTGAGTACTAATATTTGGAGAACATACAATAATAACAACTAGAAGGCATACTCAAAATAAAATAGAGTACCATTCCAGGAAGGTAATCAGAACCATCAAGTGCCCTAGACCACTGCTTAGTTTTGTCAAGTTTTTCAACTTGTTCCTCAGTGAACCTGCCATTATCACCAGTCAAGTGTCTGCACGTATATACTTAGATGTAGCCAAGTAAACAGCTTTGAAAATGCATTCATTTCTAACTTTCACTGGAGAAAAATATGCATTAATGCATTAACTAGACGTCTAAGCGATTATTTGTGTTTTCCTGTTGATACAAATAAAAAAGGAAAATGCTAAGACCATCAAACTATAGCACACATATAAGGTAACCAAAGAATACAATATAAGTTTCATCTCATTTTCAAGCTCCCACATGACACACCTAATAGAGTGAAAGACGAGCAAGAGAGAAGTTGGCAAGCGAAAACAATAAAGGAGAAAAAGAAAACAAACCTCGGATTTAGAACATGTCGAATATCATCTAACGAAGGATCACTAATCTCATATCCATCAGGAAGGCAATAAACCTTTTCAGTTCGAAGATTTATGTAGACATGGTGTCCAGCTTCCAGGCTATGAGTGTACGCATGAGATTTCTTCCCTCTTCCTTGGTAATACTTGCCACAAACCAAACAGGCGTACACATTCAAATTGGACAAAGAAACGGAGCAAAACCTCTCGAAATCGAAATCCAAAACCTGCAAAAATCAAACAAACAACCAACATTACACAAAATGAAGAACAGGGTCAGTAAAGCAAGCATATTATGAATTAATAGGTGATAAAAGTAAAGTAAACGTAATATACCTGGCGATTAACGGTATCCAGATAGGGGCAATCCCTTCTGACCTCAATGTCACGGCTTCTCTTGAACTGGTCAACAGGGAATTCATCATCATCATCATCATCCTCGTTCTCCTCTTGTTGAACCCCATTCCCATTTGGGGTTCCAGTATGGCCGTTACGAGGCGGGGGAGGCCTCAAGCTCTCATCGTCTTCATCCTCATCGCCATAATTGAAACCGGGAAGAAGGGGGTTCTCAGAGGCAGAAGGGGGAATGGGTTTGTGGCGCTTTGGGTCAGAATCAGCGACCACCCCATCCTGGCTCACACTTGCAAAATCACTCTTCTCACGCTCTCTCTTGGGTTTCATGTCCTTCAAATTCCAATCACTCAAAATGAAAGCTTGAGGGGGAAAAAAAAAAAAAACCAAAACCCTAGAGAAACCCTAGAAATGTAATTTAAAGAAAAACAGAAACTAAATCAGAAGGAAGAAAGAAGGAATGAACTCAGTATTTGGAAAATGAAAATTAGCTGAGATGGAAGAACTGTTAACTGAGAGAGCTGAATCAAACCAGAACAGAGAGAGCGATGAGCTTGGTTACAGAGTAAGTAAGAAGCAGAGACGTATTATTAGGGAGGGAGGTGAATTCAGGCTGCTGCCCTTGATTAACAAAAACAAAACCGTCACTCACCACTGTCTCCTCTTTTTTCTTTTTTTTTTTTTTCTCCTTTCCTTTCTAATCTTGGCATGTAGTAAGTAAATAGACAAATTGTTTATTAAGTGAAAAACTAATTAATTTTTTTTTTTTTTCAAATTAGTTGTTTGGCACTTAGCAGGAAAAAAGATTAGTTTATTTTACAAAAAGATTAATTGAAAAAAAAAAAAAAACGAAATAGGGACAATATCATAAAAAATCTACAGCCTTTTTGCAAAAAAATATTTACGTTTTTTTATTAATATCAATTAAAATCTTTTGATTGATATTTATGTTTTTTTTATTAAAAAAATTCACGTGTATATTCAAAATTAGGATATAAAATTATTGTAAAAACATCTTTATTCTATAAAATTTTCTATTGGTTTCCACGTAAACAGTATGTGAAGTTTGTTTTTAGTCTTAGAATAGTGGTTTAAAGAAATAAAATGTCTAGTCTAAATGTCTTTGCTTGTTTTATTTTAGTTTTTTTTTTCTTCTTTTTGGTGTTTAAAGTTTAACTTAGTTAATATTTATTTTATTTTTTTCTTAATTTTTAATAAAATTATTGAATTCTAGATTTGAATTTTGCAGAATTTTAAATGGCAGTCCATTGGAAGAAAAACTGAACTTGAGCAAAAAGTTGGCATCAACTTTACTATAACAGCATCGAAGTAATACTATGTGGTAGATTTTATTTCTAGCTAGCACATGCTAACTAAGAGAAGGTATAGCTAAAGTGGTCTTCGCTCATTTATTTGGCTGGCACATATGTTAAAGTATCTTACCTACTAAAGTGGTCCTCACTTTTTTACTTAGTTGACACATATGTTAAGTACCTCACATACTCTAATATAAAATGAAAAAGTACTATTAGAAATGGGAGAGGAGTGGCGGCTGAGCTAAGAGAAGGATATGAAAAATGAAGGAAAGAAATAAATGAAGGATAGTACAGAAAAGAAAGGACGAAGAAGAGGAAGAACTAGCAGTAGGGAACTCAAATTATCATCATCCAACTAGAATTTTTCTTACTTCTTTCAATTTTTTTGTATTTAATTTCTTTTTCTTTTTTTGAATTTTTCTGTAATCAATGGAATATTTTGGGTTGTTGATTTTTGAGCCCCGAAATATGAGCTAAGTTCTTCTTAGCTAGGATTATGATGAATCTAAAGTTGTAATGATTGGTTAAATGTTGTTTTGATGTTTATGGAAATTTCCTTTACTTCATTCAATTGAGCTTAATTTTTAATTTCTATTATTGTTTAGCGACTAATATTTAGGATAAATAAATTAGGATTGATTCTAGAAAGATTAATCTTAGTTGGATATAGCTTGAATGCTGCATGTTTCGAGTATCTCTTTAATAGATCTTTGAATTAGTAATAGTATAAGAATATATTATTACTATGCATAACTCATGAAAATTGATGTTATAAATGGTATTTTGAAAACTAGTTCAACATAAGAATATATCAAATCTAGTTTGAAGAGCTTTAAACATGATAAATTTAGAAGATTATTATGTGCATATTGAATTTTCAGTTAACTATAGCGATTTTGCCATAAGCATTACTATAGCATTTATATCCAGATTTGCAACCGAGGAAGATTTAGTAATCTCAGCTTAATCCCACCATTGATTTATAATCAACTGCTTTGATTATGTCATTTCTGTTTACTATTTACATTTCTGTCTGCTTCATTTAGATTTTACTAGTTTATTGCAAATTCTTATTATTCATTTCTTAAAACTATCTTGTTTGATATTTAGTTTTTATAATTAACTTGGCAATCAATCCATATGGAGACGATACTCAACTCGCTACTATATTAATTGTTTGGCACATACACTTGCGTAGCAATTATAAAATCTGCAATAGTAAGCCTATTATCTATACCAACAAATGATCAGTAATCTCTTAGTCATCCAATAAAAATTACTTTAAAACAAACAAAAATTCTTTTTGTTTTTTGGATTATGTTATCTAATTTGTAATATTATAAGCATTTAGTTTTAATAATTTTAACTCCAACTTTCACTATATATATATATATATAAATGGTGAAATTTGATAAACAATTAAAAGTTATATATTTTTTTTAATATTATCCTAAAGAAAAATATCCTAAATTATAAACTTTGTGCAATTTAAACCCTATTTCTATAAATGTATTCCTTTAACCTGATTCCTTTCCTTTTACTCACTAACTGGCCTCCTTCTACTTCCTTTCTTGAACATATAGTTTTTTCTTTCTTCTTTTTAAGAGTTTGCTTAGGTGATTATTTAAGAGGTATAGTTTCTTTTTTTTTTTCGTACTATTTTTTGTGTTTGAAGTTACTGCATTGTCAAATATTATCCCTTATCATAGAAATTCTTCAGAACTATATATTCATAACAAAGTCTCTTATGCGACTTATTTATAAAATACAAATCGAAGTATTTAAATTATTGACAATGGGTTTGATCGTCTCATATTATTCACTTATTATTTTTAATTTTGATTTTGTTCCTAATTTATATTTTGTTTAAAGAATATAGATTTTATTTTCTTTCCCATTAGCGTCTTTGTTCTCTAATATTCTGAATTTCACTTAATGGATTAGGTTAACTTTTTTTTTTGGGCTTTTCAAGCACTTGTGTAATTTTTTTTCCCCCAAAAATATGTTGGGTTAACGAGACTATTAGTATCTCTACTATATTATATTATTATTTATTTTATATCCTTTTATCTATGTTTTTCCTTTAGCTTTAGTTTTGAGACTCTTCAATTATATTCCACTTGGAGGATAATTAATTTTGGATAGCAATATCTCATGCATGTTTTTATTTATCAATTTCATCTCTCTAGAAAAAACAAACTATAAGGAGATAGTGGATTCATTCTATAAGGATTATATGTGGATAGTATGTATTAAAAGTAGACTAGCTACAGAGATTGAACATGTAGATTCAGACCCAACTATAAGAGTTATTTATTCAACCCGACTACAAGATTATTTGTGATAGATTCGGACTTAGTTACATGGTTTAAGTATAGCTACAGTCATCAAAAATTTTTGAAAAGTATAATTGAAATTATTATTGACTAAATGAGATTCGAAAATATATATTTGGAAACTTATTACTTGTTTTTGTAAAATTATTTACCATATATCTTTATTTGATTATTTTCGAAAGTATTATTTTTTGAAACCAAATTTGTTCTTAAAAATTTTTATTAATGATTTTAGGTTACATATACTTGATCCATCTAGTTAAGGTAACTAATTACTTACTAGAATTCTAATTCACTATTTTATTTCTCCTTCCTCCTCGATTTTAAAGATTGTCAGTTAAAATGTTCACAAAGGAGAACTTATTTAGTAGTAAGTAGTAACTATGGTATATGATTCAAAAAGATGAATTTGTTCACATTGATTGGAAAAATATAAAGACTTGAAAAGTTGATTATCATGAATTTATTAGATTATAGTTTCTATTGTTTAGTATTTATTTTGAATGTTTAGAGACTTTATAAGAATTATTAAATTTTATATTATACATCGATACTTATTGAGGACTAACTATTTTTAATTATATTAGGTTATAGAAAGATACTTTGCATACTTATGGAACTTTGCTTTATGGGTATATGACACACGTCCTCGGAAGTGGGGTGTGATAACTCCTAATGATAAAACAAACTATGAATACTGAAAAACTAAGCTTAGCATGTGTATGGATTATTTCATTCCTAGACCGAAAGATGAATTAACAAGAGCCACCAACGATATCTCTTAATAAAGAGCTCGTATAACTAGTAGTATTACTAGACATACCGTTAGAGGAGTTCATCATACTTACAACAATATTGAAATCAATTTCTATTGCATCGACAGTAAATCTCAAAGACACCATAAGATCCAAATCTTCACAATCTCGAAGTAAAATATTAACCTCAATAGACTCCGTCTTAGTGAACCATGCAACATCTATATTGAATTTCTTTTAGATTTTGATTATAAAATATTCAAATATAGAAGAAAGACACAAAATAAAAAATAAAATTAATTAAAATTAATGAAATCTACACATATCTAGATTCTGATAGGATAACAAATAAAACAACAAAAACTTCACAAATTTATAATTCAACAAGACAAAACCCCCACAAGAACGAATTTATGGGAACAAGACCTTCACACAAAAGGAATAATTATTGAAAGAAAAAATAAAAAAAATAGAAAAATTATACTGGAGAGGGAGATCAAAAGGATTTCCCTATTTAGTGAGATGGAGATCATGATAGAAAATTATTGAGGAAGAATACTGGGTTTTTAAGAAAGAAAGATAAAATAATAAGAGTTAATAATAGAAAAAAATGTATTTTATGCATAAAATTAATGTTTATATTACAACATAATATTTCTTTTAGCGTATACACATTGGAGCAAAATTCAAAAAATGCATGTTATATTTGACATGTCATGCTAAATTTAGCATTAACACACCATTTTTTAGCATAATATATTAGAAATGATCTTAATATTATAAGCTCAAATTTATGAATTAAAACTCCCAATTATTCAAAACTACTAATATAATATAAAATGTAACTTTTTTTGAATAAAATTCCTCGTATGATTATATTAACAACTAATTAAATGGCTCTATCAAATACAATTAAAGGATCCAAAAGAGCACTATACCCAAGAGAAAAAATATCTAAACCCACTACCAATAAGTATGAGACTAAGTCCAATGAGATGTAAGAGTCAATCCCACAAAAATCAGACAAAATAAATTCTACCACTTCTAAAGACAACAACTTCCAAGCCAGATCTTAGAACCATCATTTACTCCTTGAAGGCGTTCATAAATAAATACCATAATAGACCCTTGACACCCATTAATATACGCCACATTAGACCATTAGCGTTCATTAATAGACTTCATAATATACTCTTAATATGGCAAATCTCACAGATCCGACTCTCAAACATTCAGATATGGAAGGAAATCCATGAAACACCAACAAAAAGAAATATAAAAATAACAAAAAGACATGTACTAATATAGAATCAGATGGGATAAAATATCCATAAAACTAGATATATGGTACACAACATTCACAGAAGCGGAAGGACTTAATATAATGAAAAAAATAAAGAAAAGAAATGAAAAAAAAAATCCTTACCTTATAGAGAGATTTAAGAGATCTCTCCTTTCCGTGGGTTACAAACTTCAAAAAATCTTTAAACACCACAGTGATTTCAAGATACAAGCTGAGAAAAAAGATGGGACAATAGAGAAAGTGGCACGAGATTATATAAACGGTAACTAGAAATATTAAGATGAGGTATCTCTTATTCACTTTTGGTTGAGGAAATATTTTCAAAAAAACTTGGACCATAAAATCATGTTAAATAGAGATCTATTAGCATTAACCAAATTTAATTCAATTAGTACGTGGTTTTGATTATAATATCACGAAATTTAGTTTCTACGTTAATTAGAAATAATAACAAAATACCTTAATTTTTGACTTTTTTATAATGCTAACCTAACCTAATTTTTATTTATGCAAATTAATGCATCGACATTATCAATGTATACGAATGTGTACTTTAAGTGAGTAAAAGACTAAAGGACCCCATTAACTTATTAAAAATGTTTAAATATCAATTATTTTGGTTTTTGTTGTCACTTTTCTGGTTTTTTTCTTTATATTTTAAATTAAAGAAAAAAAAAGAGAGAGAGAGAAAGAGTAGTTATGAAACAAGTTCAATAACATATTACTAATTAAAATGTTTGTAATTGATTAATGAGGGGGTAATTCAGTCATTTTATTGTTAAAAACATTTACTTTGCCTTCACAGTGTACACATTTGCGTAAACTTAAATTATCATAGAGTTAATTTGCATAAAACAAAAATTATTTTAGTTTTTGTAGAATAGTCAAAATTTATAATTTTATTTATTTATTTATTTTTAAGTTTCTGTACAAATTTGGAATAATTAAATCAAAACATTAATTCCTTCAAAAAAAAAAATCAGAACATTCATTTTATAAGATAAAGTTTATACAAATGTTAGGTGGTTTGGGGGGAAGTTTATTAATATTTAAGGTGTGTTTGTGTTTTTCTCTTTCTTTATATTTATCTAATTTCAAAATGGGTATTTTAGTGGGAGAAAAATTAATAGAAACGAGAGTTTAAGAAGTTAGATAGAAGACCTCCGATCTGCTCATCTCATCTCTCCACATCAATCCCCCTTTTGTAACAGACGTGGACCACAACAAGCTTTTTCTTCCATAGGTACATCTTCCTACGAAGGAGAGGTTCCTTTTCTCTCTCCGGTACAAGCTTTTCTCTCTTTTTTTTTTTTTTAATTTATTTTTAGTTTTTTTTTTCCAATAATCCTTTTTTTTTAGAAAGATAGTTTTTCACCTAAATAATCTAGATGTATACGGAGATATATAATAATTTGTATTATTTATAATTTCTTTTTAGGTTTCTGAGTAGTTAGTTATCTTCTAAATTTGTATTAATTTTGATATAGATTTAGAGAGATAATTATTCTAGCAGATTAAAATTGATAAAATCTCATCCTGAACCAATTAAAATCGCTAATTTGGATTAAAAAGGATTAAAAAGAGTCATTAAATTGATCCATTTTATCGTTAGAAATTTTTTCTAAGATTATCATCGGAAGTATTGGTACTTCGAGATTTACAAAAATATTATCATTTTTAAGTCTTTAAATTGTTTTTTGATTCTCAGTATAAAAAATTATATATAATTGATTGATTATTGTAACTTTTACGTGAATTTAATATGATTGTTTTGTTTTTCAAACAAAAAAAAATTTAATTGAAAGGAATAGCGAAAAAAAAAAGTGAGTAGATAAGAACGCGGACAGGGCTTGAAATGGTACCTTGATTTTGTTATTATTATTATTTTCAAAAAATGATGCAGTCAGCGCGTAACAATATGAACAGTAAAAGTCAAAGAACTCGGCGTGTGCAAAGACCAACTTAACCTCGACAGGTCAGCATTGCACAAGAGAATCGTGGTAAACGAACCGGTCAAGAGTGACCCCCTCAGCGTTGAAATCCGAGTCCTGAGCCTGACCATGGTGGACTTTCGCTTTGCTTAGGGTTTTGTCGGGGTTAAAATAACCGTTCCCGTGTTCCAAGGGCAAAACGGGAATAAAATCCCCATTTACAAAATAAAATAAAATAAAATGTCTGTATTTAGTTGTTTCTTTTAGCTGGGATTCATCTTTTCGTTCTTTGAAATCGATCTACTGAACTGGATTTTCTTGGGCTCAATTTTCTCTGGTGAGTTCTCTTTTTCGCTTAATTTTTCTTTTCCTCTTTCTGTTTGGTAGCCGAGAAAACGCCGGAAAATGAAAAAAGAGGTTATTTTTTATTTTATTATATTATTTTCATCTTTACTGATTTGGATCGAAATTTAGTAAAGGAGCCCTTACCTTGTCAAAATTGAAGTAATAATTGTATTCTTTGTTTTTTTTTTCCCTTTCACGTGTTGAGAATTTTGAGATTGGAAGGTTTTAATTTTTATTTTCCCGTTCTTTTATTTATTTTTTATTTTTTATTTTTCTCTTTTTTCCGGGTAACCAAACAAGTTTAGATAGATTTTCTGACCGATCAAGTGGTGATGCATGCCTTAGTTTCAACTTTGAGATCTACTACTGATTCTAATTTGTTTGAAATTTTGTTGTGGTTTTTTGAGTTTTTTTTTTTCTTTATCAGTATGTGCCTATAATTCATGGTTGACTTTATTTTGCTTTACCCTTTAATGGCCACGGTTTATTGAGTATATCTTTCATTTTCTCTTTAGTTGTGAGCTTGACTATGGAATTGTCACAAGTTACTGTACTGGGGGATTTTCTCTTTTAGACATGTATCTAGAGGTGGATCTTTTTATGAAGAGCTCTTCTTTCTTTTCTTTATAGATATTATGTACATACATATTGGATTGGGAACCTGTATATATATATATATATATATATATATATAAAGGAGAAGCTCAATTGGAGAAGCGAAGAAGTTGAGGGTGATAAGTGTTTTGCTTTGTTGCTCTAATGTTTGAACTAACAGGATAGGAGTAGTAAAGCTTCTCCAATTTTCATTTTTTGACAGATTAATAGAAAATTTTGAATTTTTAAAGTTTTATCTAATGGAAATAGGAATCTAAAATTCATGCTTTTATTAGCTTCTTCGTTTTTTCGGTGCTAGATGTCAGGTGCCATTGTTGAAATGCTTTCAGTATGTTTAATTTCTGTGGATCTTGTTGAGCTTGTATGCATAATTTCTTTATGCGTTTTGGTGGGAGTGAGAGGTTTTCATCTTATCCAGTTGTTCAATTTGCTCTTTGGGGTGCATTAGTTTTTCCTTTTGTCAAAGACTATCAGATGTTAATTTTTGTTGGTCAATTCACTAAAAAAGTTTCTCTTTCTTGGTTTTAGTTAAGGAGTAGCAGAACTGGTAGATGGGTACATCGTCTGGCTCTGGTATCCACCACCAGTCATCGTCAAAAATGTTGCCCCCACGTCAGCAGCCTCGTCCAGGAGGATTGCAAACCTCACTATCTCTTGTCTCTTCTGATGCTCGATTGTCCCCTGAGGAACCCAGGTCAAATTCTGATCACATTCGTGAGTCTCCAACTGAGAGTGCCAGTTCTCATGATACTTGGCCTACTGCGGATCCAGTCACGGCAAAGAAGATGGAGAATGGAAAAGCAGACAATGATTGCCCTGAACAGTCAGTTGTTCATCGTGTTTCAAGTGCGGATAAGATATCTCTTCGGGACATAGCCAGAGATAGGGTTGAAATAATCTCTGAGAAGATGCATCGTCTGCCGGATGAATTTCTAGAAGAAATAAAGAGCAACCTCCGAGTTATCCTTGATGGGAATGGTGGCTCACAACATAGAGAGGAATTTTTTAATTTGCAGAGGCTTGTCCAAAGTAGGTCTGATTTAACTGCTAAGACGTTGATTAGAGCACACAGGGTACAGCTTGAAATTCTAGTTGCAATTAACACTGGTATTCTGGCGTTTTTGCATCCAAATGTTAGTCTTTCCCAGACATCCCTCATTGAGATTTTTGTTTATAAAAGATGCCGAAACATAGCATGTGAAAACCAGCTCCCCGCTGATGATTGTACCTGTGAGATTTGTACCAACAGAAATGGCTTCTGTAATCATTGTATGTGTGTAATATGCAACAAGTTTGATTTTGAAGTGAATACTTGTCGCTGGATTGGTTGTGATCTGTGTTCTCATTGGACTCACACCGACTGTGCTATTCGTGATGGACAAATATGCATGGGTCCTTCTGTTAAAAGTGCAGCAGGCCCAACTGAAATGCTCTTTAGATGCCGAGCTTGTAATCGGACATCAGAACTGCTTGGTTGGGTCAAAGATGTTTTCCAACATTGTGCCCCTGCCTGGGAACGGGATGCTTTGACGAGGGAACTCGACTTTGTAAGTAGAATCTTTCGTGGAAGTGAAGACCCCCGAGGGCAGAAACTCTACTGGAAATGTGAAGATCTAAAAGAAAAACTAAAGGGTAGTATTGTGGATTCAACAGCAGCTTGTCGTGCAATATTGATTTTTTTCCAAGGTACGTATTGTGTGAACTTTTTACTTTTGGATAAAGACTGATCTAAATTTGTCAGTAAATTATAACCCACACCACAGTATATATTAATGCCCCCACATGTTGATGGTCAAAGAGAGGTTTCTTGATTTTGTGAATGCACGCTAAGGAACCAATTTTTCCTTTTTGCTCTGAGGGGTTGATGAATCTGCTGTGTGATATGTAGTTATTGATTCAATTCAAAATTGTGAAAGTATTAAAAGAATGTTTTCATATTATCAAGTCTAGCCTTTATTTTGTCTTCCGTACATTATCTCATCTTTCAGTTGCCATATTTGTTACCATAATGGTAATGGTCTTTTCCGTACATTTCGTGTAGGATTTATATTTTGCTGTTAGATATCATCATTGGCATTGCCTTCTGTTCTGTTCCAATGTAGCGCAAATTTTTTGGAATTATTAAACATGTAAGATTAATTAGTGACTCATTGCATGATTTTTTCTTTTATTTTTTTAAAAGGAACGCATAGAATTACAGATAAAATGTGAAATGAAAGTAACATTTTCACAAAATCTTTCCAAAAAAATGTTTATTAGATTTTTTACGTTCTTCTTTTTCGGCTCTTCTGTATTTTCTTTTCTTTTGAAATCTGGTGGGTCTGGGGGTTTGCATTTTTTGAAACAATTTCTCACTGCCCTGTATATTTGGTTAATGCCCTTAATACAGAGCTTGAGGTGGACTCGCCAAAGAGCTTGGAAAATGGGGAAGGTGGACGGTTGATAGCCCCTCAGGAAGCTTGTAATCGAATTGCGGAAGTGGTGCAGGAGGCCGTAAGGAAGATGGAAATGGTGGCTGATGAGAAGATGAGAATGTACAAGAAAGCACGTTTGGCAGTTGAGGCTTGTGACCGAGAACTCCAGGATAAGGTGAAGGAAGTTGCGGAACTAAAGATGGACAGGCAAAAAAAGAAGCTACAAATTGAAGAGCTGGAGAAAATTGTGAGGCTTAAACATGCAGAAGCAGATATGTTCCAACTCAAGGCAAATGAGGCAAAGCAGGAGGCTGAGAGTCTCCAGAGGATTGCTCTTGCAAAATCAGACAAATCAGAAGAAGAATACACTAGCAATTACCTTAAACAACGGTTGAGCGAGGCTGAAGCTGAGAAGCAGTTTCTGTTTGAAAAGATCAAGCTTCAAGAGAGTTCACGAACATCACAAAGCAGTGGTGGTGGCGGTGGCAGTGACCCTTCGCAGATGATGGTGTTTTCCAAAATGCATGATCTTCTATATAGTGGCGCTCTGAAGACAGAATCCCTCTCAAACGAACGCCACCCATTCAGGAAGAATCCCTAAGGATTGCTTTTTAGTACTGCATGTATTTAATTTAACTATGTGGATGTTACCCTGTGTTTAAACTAATGTGAATGAAATGTGACGTTGTTTGTTGTCGAAATATTACTTGTCTCTGACGTTATAGTAAAAATCGATTTGTAATTTTAAGCTGCTTATTTTTCCAAGTATGTATTTGCACATTGATTTGCAATGGACAAGTTTAACTTTGACGATGATTTTTCCCATTATATCATGCAAAGTATGAAGATCAAAGTCCTCAGTTATCATTTTTGTGATAATATATTTCGAGGAATCTATATATTACTTTTCCCTATGATTATTATTACTTCCAAATGTAATTTTTTTACCCTCGTTGTTGGAAATTTACAGCTTAGACAAACTATTGCGTTGTTCACAAATGAGCCAGAGTTTCCATGGGCTCGTTTATTTTTATTTTTATTTTTTTAAAAAAATTTTTGGGTCCTAATGGGTTGATGGTTAAGAGACATGATTTGCTTAGTGGACTCCAATGTCTAATTTGGCCAATGTACTTAATGACTTTAAGTGCGGAAGTTCTCATGCTTATTGGTACAATTCTAGATCATTTCACTTGGGACAGGTTTCATGTCATTAATTTGAAAGGGAGTTGAGTTTGCCAGTTTGGTAATGCTGTTAAGCATCTTTAGAAGGTCAGAAAAATCCATGATAAGACTGCATTCTGATGTCTGTCAGTCTCTTCTGCTTTTATTTATATTTTTTGGGGGGAAGCCTCTGTCAGTCTCTGGTTGGGCTGAGATCCTCCAAACCCCAAACACGAAAGGGTAAGAAACAAAGCCACATTAGGTAATAGCTTATTGGAAGGAGCGTTTGACAATTTATTATCATAATTGGCATTCATGTTCCTATTTATCTATTTATTTTATGATGACCTATAATCCAACTGAATGTTTTGTTCTGATATTTGGATAATTCGTTTGAAGTTAGTTTGGGTTGTATCGCTTACGTTTGATATTTGTTTCCTTTTTTTTTTTTTTTCTTTTTTTTTTTTTGGTGAAATCGTGCATGCATAACTTAGTAGTAATTACATCTTTCAATACTATCTTTTTAATGTGGAAATTTTAATAGTAACCACATCTTTCAATACTATCTTTTTAATGTGGAAATCTTGAGTTCGAATTATACCTTTTCTAATTTGCATAATTAATATTACATCTTCTATGCGCCAAGACAGTGTTTCATAACGAGGAAGATTATTACTAATCTTACATAAACCAGAAGCACAAAGAAAAGACGGCTAATGTCCCTTTTTCTTTTGGGTATTTATGAATGCACTGCGAAGTATGGTGCATTTTGATAGTCAAGAGGATAACAATGGATGAAAAACTTGAGATTGTACATTAGCAAATGGGGATTAGTTATCCAGTAATTGCAAGCCATTCTCAAAACCAAAGAGAAATTAGATTGGTTTTATACTCTTTTAACCTTCGTAGACTCTATAAAACCTAACTGTGATAAAGCATTCTTAAAGAAAAATGAAAAATGTAGATTATAATATTCCGATTTGGTGTTTGAAAAGATTCTTTAAACTTAAAAGTATATGGTGCATTTTGATTGCCAAGAGGATAAAAATGATGAAAACTGGGGATTGTGCATTTATATCAAACGGGGATTGTTAATCTAGTGATTCCAAGTCACTCTCAGATATCAAAGTATAATGACATTTGAAACTTTCTGAGCTATTTGGATTGAGACTCTTCCATTGTTTTAGTCCATAAACCTCTTAGCTCTCACCCAGCAACCTTTTCTCTTTTTCACTTCTTCTTTTAATTTGCTACAAAATTCATGTTACTCCTTTTATTGTATGAAAGGTTAAGAAGGTACTACTTGCATTAATTTGATTGTGATTCCTCAATGTCCATGTACAGAAGAAACAACCGGGACCGTGATTCCTCAATGTCCATGTACAGAAGAAACAACCGGGACCATCAAAAGCTAGAAAACTAAAAATTCTCTTTTAAAAAAAAAATGAATAAAAAAATTAAAAAAATATCTCTATTTTTATTGCAATTTGCAATTAAATGCATGTCAAGGTTGCTAAAAAGACAAACAACAAAAAATAAAAGGAAAATATTTGTTTAAAGACTTCAAGTTTGACCAAAGAATTAAATCGGTTATGTCATGTATGATATATGTGTATATAGCTAGTAGGTTCATAAACATAAAGACACAACAGAGTTCAAGACTAAAGATTACAAGATCTTCAAAGCTCAGTTTTATATTTAGTAATCAGTAATCACATCTTATGTCTCTTCCAGCACTTTGGTTTTTTGGAATCTTGATAAAATGGCACATATATATTTTAAATAAGTGTAATTATTTGGAATTTTAAACTTATTAGTGTCCTAGTATTTTATTTGGGAGCGAAAAAGAAAAAAGCAATAGTAATTGAAAAGAAAGCAGTTCTGATCTACTTGTATACTCCTTAATGATCTACTTGAAAAGTTGAGTCTAGAAACTATGGTTGAAGTTGATTGAGCAAAACAAAATATTGAATCTTTCGGTGCAAAGATGTAACAAGGCTCCAACCATTTGTTAGTACTATTTTGGCATTATATTTATCTTGGAAGTATATGTGAAGAGGTAGATATATACTAGATATAACATATGATATAACTCTTAAAAAAAAGCCCCTTTTTATCCAAATAGGTTATCAAATTTATCCCATTGGCTTGTTAGTTGACTAGATCTTTTTCAAGCTGGAATTAAGAGATTTTACTGAATTCGATCAGTTTAATTATTAGACCTCTGCCCCAACAAAACTTTGCAACCCCATTATAATATTAAGAGGAACTATTATAAGGGATAAAAAGGCGTATGTTACAATTCAATCCCTAAATATTCTCATTCATCATTATTTTCCCGGTAATGTCTGGTTGATTAATTAAATGTTTTATGCCTATATTATCTAGTTTTTTTTTTTTTTTTTTAAAAAAAGAGAAGCTTTTGAACACCTTAATTCATGTTCTGATGTCTTAGTCAATGCCAAATAGTAGTTGAAGACAACTGAAATTTTGATAGAATTGTTAGATGACATGGTGAGGATATGTTATTGATTTGAGCCTAACTTATTATTATAAGGAGAATAGTATAACCTCTAAAGTTGTATAGATCCCCGTACGTTTTGCAAACGAATTTTAGCATAAATTGTTGAATAGTATTCCCCCACCACCCCCCGCCCCGCGGAATTGGTAAGAATGTGGAGAACTATAATTGAAATAATTGTTACAATTCGTGGAATGCTGTTGATAGTAGTTATCACTGAAATTTTGAGTACAGTCATAATTAAGAAGTATCTTATATATGGATCCTTGTAACAATTAAATGCTATGTACATTCACAAACAATTATGTTGCATGATTTCAATCCAAAAAAATAATAATGATAATTGCCCTGAAAATAACTCAGTTATAGAATAAAGGAAATTAAAGCTCTCAAAAGCACTTTGGCAATTCCATACTTCTGCTTCACCCAAAAAGGGCATATGCATCCAGTTAGGTAATGAGGTTTGACTTGGTTTTTAATACATATAAAAATGTACATGTTTTATTTAATTATTACTACAAGTTGGTAATAAAAGGTTTTGATTGGTCATTGGAGAAGCAAAAAATAATCATACAAAAATTTGAGTGAATAAACAATTGAATCCACATCATTGTCAAATTGCGTATTGATGAGCATATGATTGTAGAAATAATTTTAAGAATACGCCACTAGTTTTATGTCCCAATTTCCAATTTATCCATCGACCCTTCACCTAGTCATAAGACTCATTACAATGAAACACAAGGACCCAAAATTAAAGAAAGTAAACAACAAATAAAAAAAAAAAAGAATTGCTGACATTTGGAGGAAAAAAAAATGAGAAACTCCAAGAGGGCTGGTAATTGACTATATTTATTATTAGTCAGCAAGCTGTTCATACTCTAAGAAAAGGCAAAACATTGAGAAATTGGAATTTTTTTTTTCTTTTTTTAAGCAACCTGCAGTTTTTTGTTTAAAGAAAATGGCCAGACAATATTCTTAAAAAATAACTTTTGAGAATCTTATTCTGTCCTGTTTCTTTTTAAATAAATGTTCCATCAAATACAAAGAACTGCATGCATTTAATCATGTCTTCTTTATTAAGTATACATTATAGCACTACAGATTTAATCAAACTATGCATAGCACAAACTGTAAATTTTTTTTTAATTATTTTTAACTATGGCTCATACAGCTTTGCTATGAAACCCTTCTTCTTTGCTAAAGAATAAACATTGAAAATAATTCTGTAGTGCTTATGAAAATGAACTCTTAAAAAGAATGAATAAGTTACAACACTGTCTGTACACATAAACATTAAGCCCCTGCTAATTGTCTCAACTGGGGCAAAATTGTCAGTCTGAATTGTCAATATTTGATATGCTGTTGCTGCCTTCAGGCTTCAGCATTGAGACGGCTTATCTTTTTAAAGGTAATTTCTACAATTTAGTGAAACAAAATTACTTAAAACTTAAAAGTGCAAATAAATTTAAGGGTGTAATCTCTACAAATCTTACAATATACAGATGCGGGTTTTCTCAGTTTCATGTCATCATTGTCATGGTTGAGGAAATCTTGGGTTGGAGTTGAAATGGAAAAATATGGGGTGGTTGATAAGCATATATGCGAGGATCAACACCTTTTTATTTTCCCAATATAAGCCAAAATAAATGAAGAAATTATATTGAAGAATGTGTTTCAATATTGGCCTTTGGGCTTTGGCATTCAAATTCCACATGCACTTATGGGGAAGAGGGATATATATTATGCTTCACAATAAAGTGATCCCCATTACAAACCAATGGCTACAATACTTTTTGCATAATCTGATCTTCAATGTGGAAACTGGTTTTAGTGCATAGAGACATCTTTGTAACTTAAAAACTAAAAAAACTGAAAAGATGGCACTTAAATTATGTGTTTTAATAGCATGATTAACATTTATGGGACTTGAAAGAATCTTTATCGTCTCCTCTGCCCCACCATCATGTTCATCACATGGCATGCACACAAACAAGCTATTTGTACTTTATGAGAACGAAAAATAAAATTAGGAACTTAAATTGATTCAAGCACATATTCCATCATTAATGGGGGAAAGCAATACCAATAAATATGCATATTCGGGTTTTGTAGGTGGATTATGCCATATGGTGCCAAAAAGAAATACTTTATTCAATCGATAGTGAAAGTTTTTGAACTGGAGGGAAATGGTAGGGGTCTACGAGGCTTTTTTTTTTTTTTGGCCCCAGTAACATTTTTGGACCAGTTTTTAGTACGATTTCTTTAAGAACAAGTAATGAAGATATTGATTTTACCATAGTCATTTTATTTATCATCAGACATTTTTATTATGACTAATGGTCATAAAAGATCATAATTAGTATTATGTATAATTTTAAAAAATTCATAGTAAAAAATAATCTTAAAAAAAAAAGTCATTTTAGCCTAAATTAGCACTCCTACTTATTCCAAATCCCGAAACTGTAATATATTTTTTTTGGATGGGAGGAACTATGACATTTTTTTTTTTTTTTTGAAGGAAAGACGATCATCAATTAAGAGGAAAGATCATTTAAAACAAACGAAGAAATAGTCAACGATGAACAATCAATTCAGAGCACATCTCCAATATAGCATAAAGCCAAGTTAGCTAAACAATGGGCTGCTTTATTCTCATTTCTAGGAATATAGACAAGTACCATAGTTAACCAAACCACATAGGGAGGTGGTAGCCGAAGCAGCTGAAGCAGCAGTAGTCGCCATGGCTTCTTATGCTGAAGATGCACCACCTCCAGTTGTCACCGAAGGTGTACTTGGCGACGCCCTGCTTTCAATCGTCCCCACTTTCGCCACTTCAGGAGTATCGAAATAAGCTATTAGAGTGTGCTCGGTAGAGGGTGAAAGTGTCCTCGCGATCGGCGGGGTGGAGTCGTATTCTCCGAACGCAGATAACGTCTAGGGAGAGGGTCCAGCCGTAGAGTTCGAGCTGGAAGCGCTCTCTTTAGAGTACGTAGAGCTCATTACTGGCCGCACATTACGCAGGTTTGGTTCGTCTGGCCGTCACCTCCATATCTTTCGGCATCTTTGCTGAACACTAACCCCATTTCTTATATTCTATAGCTAGCCACCATTCGGTCCTTCTATTCCTCTCATATCGGTAAGCTGACTGGGCAGCTTAACACCCATGTTGTGACGGACGAGCGGAGCGAGGCCGCCCTTGCCACGTTGAGGGCGGACTTTGACCTGTACCGGAGCCTGGATGAGGTTAGGGTCAGCAGCGCTGTGGCTCACGCTTTGAGTGTTGAGAGGGCCAGACGTAAGGAGCTAGTTGCCAAGTTGGCCGAGGCAGAGGTTGCTAGGCTGGCCCAGGCTGAGGCTGCCAGGCTGGCCCAAGCCGAGCTCAAGGTCAAGGAGCAGGAGCTGCAAAATGTAGGGGTGGAGATAGGGATGGCTTTCATTGCTCACGATAGAGCTATCGACGAGGCTAAAGAGTTGAGGAAAGCCGAGATGAAAGCCAAGCTAGAGGCCTATTCCTTGCAGCGCATGCTCGACCGGTCCAATAAGGTAATCCGACATCTATACTTGGATCACAAAAAACTGATGGAAGCTCATGTGGAGTTGTCTCACAAGTGTGGCGACGATCTCGCCGATATTAATACTTTTTTGATCGACTTGTCACAGCGGCAAGCAGAGCTGAGGCTAGCGATGCTGCGAGATAGGCTGGCAGACACAGAGAAGTTGAAGACAAGGTACCAGAAGCAGGTAGATATCCTTTCTGCGGAGAGCTACAGGTCTAGCTGGGAGAACAAGGAATTTGAGCGCCACGCAGAGGTGGTAACGCCAGACCAGTTCGATGAGTAAAAAGCTGTCGAGAGGGACCATTATTCCATCAGGTACTACGTGCAGTAGTTAGGGGACGAGATTAACATTGTCTATCCTACTCATGTACTAAAGATGCTCGACGAAGAAAAAGACGGGCCCTCTATATCTTCTTCTGTCACTAGAGAGATTGTCCCTACTTCCAGTCTGCCAGAACAAGCCACGGAGGTTCCTAGGGGTTAGCCTAGCCCAGGCACCTTGACTGGCAGAGGGTCAAGTGCAGTCGTCTTGTCTAGTGACGATTCTAACCCCGGTATGCCGTTCTTTACCGAAGCTGGTCCAAGCATTGAAGCCGGCATCGCTCCCCTAGCCAGAGGTAATTAGGGCATCTTGCTCTTTTGTGTATTTATACAGCACTGACCGCGTCGTGTAAAGTTGACCCCTGTTGTAAGCACCTATTTAAATAATAAAAACAGCGTACTTTTCTCACGTTTATTCTATGTCGTTGTTTTATTTTTGTTGCCTGCATTCGTGGTTAGGGTCGAATATCATATACGATGCCATTCCCTTGACGGCGGTCTGCTCGACTTCTGGGTCTAGCCCAATTGTATATGATGTGGAGTTATTAGTGAATTCTTCCCATGCTATGACCGACAAGATTAGCTCTAGAGATCGGGACGCAAGTTCCGACTCGTTTGGCTTTGAAGATGTATAATTTCTGTTATGACTTGTCTTAGCAGAATTTGATCCGCGCGTATGGGTGGACTTCTCTGACCCTAAATGGGAACGTGCCAGAAGCTAGCTCCAGGGATTGGTCGACAACTGTTTGGACCTGTCATTGCAGAGGAAGATGCATGGGCTTGGCTCTCACCGGGAGTAAACAGGGCGTTACCACTCTGATGTGTCCTTGTGAGTCCATCCATGAAATGCTTCTTACAAATAGAGACACCGGGTCCGCGTCCGTATCGACCATGCATCCTGTAATTCGAGTAATAATAAACATAATTTTGTTTTAATTTCTGCCTTTACGTTTGGGCTTGTTTGGGCCTACTTCCAACGGGCAGGCCTTAGCCCCGTCTACTTTTAGGCCATGCGTAGCAAAGGCACTTTCTGGGGAGGGTCTACTTCTAATGGATAGGCCTTGGCCCTGTCTACTTTTAGTCTATGCATAGCTAAGGCACTTTCTGGGGAGGGTCTACTTCTAACGGGTAGACCCTGACCCTGATTACCTTTGGCTTATCCGTTGCTAAGGTGCTCCCTGGGGAGGGTCTACCTCCAATGGGTAGACCCTGGCTCTGTTTATTGCACGTCTTCTCGGGTTGTCGGCGAATGACGTGATCCCCAAAATACGATTTTTGATGAAGTCTGCTGGTAAGCATTTTATTGCACAGCTCGTTCCTCTTCGTACGTTCTCTCGGGTCATCGGTGAGCGACGTGATCACCGAAGTACGATTTTTGATGAAGTTTACTAGCAAGCATTTTATTGCGCAGCTCATTCCTCTTCGTACATTTTCTCAGGCCATCGGCAAGCATTTTATTACACGATGTGATTCCCATCGTATGATTTTTGATGAGGTCTGCTGGCAAGCATTTTATTGCGCAACTCATTCCTCTTCGTATGTTTTCTCGAGCTATCGGCAAGTATTTTATTGCGCGATGTGATTCCCATCGTATGATTTTTGATGAGGTCTGCTGGCAAGCATTTTATTGCACAGCTCATTCCTCTTCGTACGCTTTCTCGGGCCATTGGTAAGCATTTTATTGCATGATGTGATTCCCATCATACGATTTTTGATGAGGTCTACCGGCAAGTATTTTACTGCACAGCTTATTCTTCTTCGTACATTTTCTCGGGCTATCGGCAAGTATTTTATTGCGCGATGTGATTCCCATCATATGATTTTTGATGAGGTCTGCTGGCAAGCATTTTATTGCGCAACTCATTCCTCTTCGTATGTTTTCTTGGGCTATCGGCAAGCATTTTATTGCGCGATGTGATTCCCATCGTATGATTTTTGATGAGGTCTGCTGGCAAGCATTTTATTGCGCAGCTCATTCCTCTTCGTACGTTTTCTCGAGCCATCGGCAAGCATTTTATTGCGCGATATGATTCCCGTCATACGATATTTGATGAGGTCTACCGGCAAGTATTTTGCTGCACATCTCATTCTTCTTCGTACGTTTTCTCGGGCCATCATCAAGTATTTTATTGCCCGATGTGATTCCCATAGTACGATCTTTATTTGCGTGAATAGTTCATGGGATTTGGCACTTGGTGCAGACCTTTTTATATAGCAATCCAATGAATAAGTCCGTGTAGCCAACACTCTGACATGTTTTGGAATTAAGCGATTCAATAATACAAGCATTTACATGTGTCTTACACGTGGTATTTTTTCAAGTGCTGGGCATTCTACGTGTTAGGTAGACTCTTCCCAGTCATGAGTTCTTTTAGGATGTATGCACCATTGTCAAGTGCCTTAATCATCTCATAAGGCCCGACCTAGTTAGAGTCTAGCTTCGAGGAATTTCCTGTTCTGACCTTCAAGACCCAATCTACGACATTAAACCGACAAGCACTAACCTTCTTTGCATAGTAAGACTTGGCCTGCTGGTGGTAAGAGGCCAGATGGACCAGAGCCATGTCCATCGTTTCTTCCAGGAGGTCTGTGTTGCGGCTTAGCTGCTGCTCGTTTAGTGAGGTGTCTCTTACCACTTCAGAGAATAGGGTCGGGAGGCCAATTTTGGTCGGGATCACTGCCTCTGACCCGTCGACCATGGCGAATGGTGTTCTTCCTGTCAATCTCTGCCCCGTGGTTCGATGGGCCCACATGATGGCTAGTAGCTCTTTTAACCACTCTTCTTCAGCCTCCTACAAGTTCTTTTTTATACTTCCTAATATGGCCTTGTTTGTTGCCTCTGCTTGGCTGTTTCCCTGAGGGTAGTTTACGGATGAGAAGCTGAGCTTTATGTCATACAACTCATACAGCTCCTTAAGTTTGGCATTATGGAACTACATACCATGATCAGCGTGTATCTTTTTTGGGATTCTGTATCGGCAGATTATGTTTTTCCAAATAAAGTTAATCGTGTCTGCCTTATTGACAGTCGTGTAGGCTTCAACTTCTACCCATTTAGTGAAATAAATGGTGGCCAGCAAGATATACCTTCTTCCCCTTGGACTTTTAGGGAGCTCTCCGACGATGTCCAGACCCCATTTAGTGAAGGGCCAAGGAGTTATGTTTGAATGGAGTTCTTCCACGGGTTAGCACTTCAAGAGGGTGAACCTCTGGCACTTGTCATATTTCTTGACAAACTGGGCTGCCTCGGTCATCATGTATGGCCAGAAGTATCCAGTCCTCAAGGCCTTATGGGCGAGACTATACCCACCAGAGTGGTTGCCATATGCTCCCTCATGGATTTCCTCCATCAGTTTCTGCGCCTCGATGGGACCTACACACCTCAGCATCGGTCCCATTGTTGATCTTCTATACAGTCGGTCCCCAACCATCGAGTATCGAGCAGCCTTCAGTCTGATCGACCTTGCTTTTTGGAGGTCTGCGGGCAGGTTTTCCGACACTAGGTATTGGGTGATGGGTCTCATCCAGCCTTCGTTTTTAGAGTCAGTTGCAAACACGTGGCGTGCAGGGGTCTCCAAAGGATCTCTCGTGTTTTTGTCCTCTAGCAGAGTCTCTGATTGTTTGATGGGTGTTTTTAATTTAGTTTCTTGCAAAGACTTTGAAAAATTCTGCGTTCTCGTTTGGTGCATTCAGAATGACAGAAAACCAAGTGGCACATGGTGGTGTCTCTAAGCAAGTTGATATGGTAATTTCATTTATTGTTGAGTTTCATAAATCTCAGGATTCTCCTTTGCCCTCGTCAGTGTCTCCTTCACCGTCTAAATCTTGTGCATTAGACGCACTCGCTGGTTGGGACGATGAGCTCACTGATGGTATCGTCAATCGCTATTCAGCGAGGAAGTCCGAGCTGCTGCCTTACCTACTAGATTCAGACTTCCCACCATAAATACATTTGATGGGAAAACTGATCCACAGGACCATATGAATCACTTCAGCGACTTGATGGAACTCCATCGTGTCAATGATTATGCACGCTGTAGATGTTTTGCTGTAACTCTCTCAGGAGCAGCAAAGAAGTGGTTCCGAGGACTCAAATCCGGTTCAATCTCATCCTGGCAACAACTTCAGACGGCGTTCTTGAGATAGTTCCAAGCTGCAAAGAATTTCACTGTTCCACTTGTTAGCTTGTCTGCAATCTGACAAGGTCCAAAGGAGACTCTACGATCTTATCTCAATCGATTCATCTCAGAGTTAGCAAAGGTCAACAAACCACCTGAGGGAGGAGTTTTAACTCTCATGATGGCTGGGGTGCGACCAGAAACTAAACTCTGGGAGGAATTACTTGAGCGAGAATGTAGAACTCTAGAAGACTTCTACCGAAGGGTTGGTCGGCATCAAAGGGTAGAATCTTCGCACGAGAATCTTCAAAAGACAAAGAAAGAAGGAAGGAAAGATGCAACTAAAGACGCAATCATTACCAACAATAACGGTAAGAAGAAAAATAAAAGGAGTAATGAGCAGTTGACGGAGAATTAGCCTAGACCCAAAAAGCAGGAGATTTCAAGAGCTCCTATGCTGTTCAACAATAATACTGAGTTAAATGTGCCCATAGATCATATCTATGCGATCACAAACCAGAAGGAGCGATACCATCAACCGGAACTGATGAAACGGGACAGGGCAAAGCGCGACCCCAACAAGTTCTGCCGGTATCACAATGATATTGGGCATGATACCAATAATTTCTTTGCCTTGAAGGATGAAATTGAAAGGCTGATTAAAGAGAGGCAACTGCAGCAATACACCAGGCAGAACGACGAAAGGCGAGAAGAAAACCAACAGCAACCTCCAGAAATCCAACGCAAAGTCCGAACTATCTTTGGAGGACTGCATGTTGGCGGAGATTCGAAAAGAGCTCAAGACAGGTATGCACAAGAAGCTCGACAATAGCCATTAACTAACGTCATGCATCTTGAGCAGCGACCATGCAAACTTCAACAAGTACCGGACCTAGACATTACCTTTACAGAACAGGACGCAAGGGAAGTCCATTATTTGCATAATGACGCGTTGGTCATAAAAATTAATTGTGGAAGCACACAGTTGTGGCGAGTATTGGTTGATAACGGAAGTGCTGTAGACATCCTGTACTATGAGCCTTTAAGAAGATGGGGTTGAATGAGAGCGACTTGAAGCCTACCATCACTCCACTCTATGGTTTCACTGGTGACAGCCTGATGCCTATGGGCATGATTGAATTAATGGTCAACGTTGGAACCTATCCTAAGGTTTCAACGATAATGACCCAATTCTTGGTGGTAGATTGCCCCTCTGTATTCAATGCTGTGCTGAGAAGACCGACACTGAGGGAACTTCGAGCCATCACTTCAATCTATCATCTCACTATGAAATTCCTGACCCAACACGGGGTAGGCGAGGTGCGAGGAAATCAATATGATGCGAGGACTTGTTATAACAACTCGTTGAAACTCGCAGCAAAGGATGCGACGTCTCACACAATGATGGTCCAGCTGCCAGAGGAAGCGTCACTTGAAGCAGCAGAGGAAGCATCAGTCGAAGCAACGAGCAAAGCGTAAATCGAAGCCACAGGCAAAGCGTCAGTCGAAGCTCCAGTTGAGTCAGCAGACAAAGCGTCAGTCGAAGCCGCAGGCAAAGCATCAGTCGAAGCTCCAGTTGAGTCGTCAGACAAAGCGTCAGTTGAATCGTCAATTAAAACGTCAATCGATACGATCAGCAAAGACTTCGATCCTTGAGAAATAGACGAAGAAGTCAGAATTGGACCCATTGAAGATCTGGAGGATTTGTTATTCGACATGTCTTCCAAGACTTTAAAGATTGGAACGGAGATTTAGGAACCTGTGCGAGCTTCATTGGTCGCTTTTCTAAATTCTAACTTAGATGTCTTCGCATGGCGACATTCGGAAATGGTAGGGATTGATTCGATGATCATATGCCACCGTCTTAACATAGATACGACAAAGAAGCCTGTACGGCAGAAAAGAAGAGCTATGAATCCAGAGCGCTACGTCAAGTTAAAAGAAGAGTTGGAGAAGCTGCTTGAAATTGGGTTCATAAGAGAGTCATTTTATCCTGACTGGCTTGCAAACCCGGTTTTAGTGAAGAAATCCAATGGGAAGTGGAGAACGTGTATCGATTTCACCGATCTCAATAAAGCATCCCCGAAGGACAGCTTCCCACTTCCGAGAATCGACCAGCTTGTAGATGCGACATCAGGATATGAATTCTTAAGTTTCATGGACGCGTATTCTGGATATAATCAAATCCCCATGTACGAGCTAGATGAGGAACATACCTCGTTCATCACAGATCGAGAATTATACTGCTGTAAAAAGATTCCCTTCGGACTTGTCAATGCAGGAGCGACCTACCAGCGTCTTGTCAATATGATGTTTGCAAAACAAATTGGCAAGACAATGGATGTATACATCGACGAAATGTTGGTGAAGTCGGAGAAAGCTGAAGATCACATCAAGCACCTTGATGAAATGTTCAAAATTCTTCGGAAATATCAAATGAAGCTGAATCCCCAGAAGTGTGCATTCGGGGTAGGATCTGGAAAATTTCTGGGTTTTATGGTCAATCAGCGAGATATTGAAGCGAACCCTTAGAAGATACAAGCGTTGATTGATATGCAATCTCCTCGTAAACCCAAGGATGTGCAAAGCCTAGTAGGAAGAGTAGTTGCACTGAGTCGGTATGTATCCAGATCAACCGATGAATGCCAACCTTTCTTTGAAGTATTGAAAGGATCAAAAAGGTTTGAATGGACGAAAGAATGCGAGCAGGCAATCCAAGAGTTGAAAAAACACTTGGGTTCTCCTCCACTCTTGTCAAAGCCAAACCCAGGAGAAGGCTTATGCTTATATCTCGCGGTTTCCAAATATGTGACGAGTGCTGCATTAATTTGCTAGGAGGGAAATATACAGCGACCTGTCTATTATGTAAGTAAAAGATTACTTGATGCTGAAACCAGGTATCCAGAGATAGAAAAATTGACGCTAGTGCTTGTCATCGCATCAAGAAAGCTTCGACTTTACTTCTATGCTCACTCCATCAGGGTTTTCACGAATTTTCCGTTGAAACAGGTTCTACAGAAACCTGAGGCATCAGGACGGCTGCTTAAGTGGGCTGTTGAATTGAGTCAATTTGACATCAATTTTCAACCTCGCACTGCCATCAAGGGTCAGGCCCTCACAGATTTTATTGCAAAATTCACATATGACGTCGAAATTCTAACAGGGGTACTTAGGAAACCCCCTTCAGATACATCAAGGCTGTGGAAACTTTATGTTGATGGGTCATCGAACGAAAATAGAGTAGGTGCAGGCCTAGTTTTAATCAGTCCTGAAGGGTACAACATTCATTGTGCGCTTCACTTCAAGTTCCCGGCGTCGAATAATGAGGCTGAATATGAAGCACTGATAGTTGGGCTAAAGCTTGCATAGGAAATGAAGGTCGAGATGA
>JXTB01000001.1:3261732-3290914 GCA_002914805.1 Parasponia andersonii | reverse complement strand
ATTTGCTATTTGGGGAATTGATATTATCGGGATGCTTCCATTAGCACAGGGTGGTTTGAAGTATACGGTGGTCGCAGTCGATTATTTCACAAAATGGGCGGAAGCTGAGGCCTTGAGCACTATTTCTGCAAAAAAGATGATAGATTTTGTTTACAAGTCTATAATCTGCCATTATGGTATACCACATACTATAATTTCTGATAATGGGAAACAATTCGACTGTGATGAGTTCCATGACTTCTGCAACAACTTGGGCATCAAGAAGAGTTTCTCTGCTGTTGTTCATCCGCAAGCTAATGGGCAGGTCGAAACGATAAACAAAATATTTAAACAGAATATAAAGACAAAGCTGGAGGAGCATAAATGAGCTTGGCCAGAAGTACTTCCAGAAGTTCTATGGGCTTATCGTACCACTCAACGAACCACTGCTAGAGAGAGTCCATTCTCTCTGGCTTATGGATATGAAGCGATGATTCCAGTTGAAATCGGCGCAGGCTCTCTACGGCTGTCTGTTTATGAGCAGAGACAGAATGATGTAATACTGAGAATTGAACTCGATTTTTTAGAAGAAAGGCATAAACAGCTTCGAATTGCATCATATCAACAACGCACTGCTCGGCATTATAACTCCAAAGTCAAAAGTAGACATTTTGAAGTTGGTGATCTTATCCTTTGAAGAGTTCTACCTAATAATAAAGAGCATGGTATTAGTGTATTTGGACCTTCGTGGAAGGGGCCTTATGTTATTAATGACGTCATTCGACCTCGGACATATAAGCTAGCTCGCATCGGTGGACAAAAGATCGAACAAGCTTGGAATGCAGAACAACTTCATCGTTATTATCAATGAATCTTCATGTTTATCTTCATGCATTTATTTTCAACGGCTCTGTATCTTCATTATTTTGACATTCGATGTCATTCGTTAATAAAATTTTCTTCGGCTATTGCTACAACTTCATTTGGTTCATCTCTTAATAGTTTTATGGCAGTTTTCGGACACCATAAAACTCGGGGGGCAGTGGGATCAGATCATTATCTCCTACTTATTTCCTAAGGGACTATGCAAAACGTCCATTTAGAGGAGACAGAGTTTTAGATCGTCGAAGTATCTGAAATTCCTTAAAATCCTAGGATTTTCTCCTTACTTCATGCCTCAGCATGTCGTATTACGCAATTTCCCTCATCGAACAAAAAAGTAACTAAGCCAAACGTTCATTGTTTGATGTGATATATTGCTATATCCTATTTTAACATGGAACTTTTGAAAGATAGTTGAGTTTGCATCACGCGTATTGACTGTTTTCTTAAGCGACCTAACCTATCTTAACACTTAAAACTCGTTTTAAGTTAAGTTGGATTCAAATTGCAAAAAGCGTACTGATCAGTCACTTAGTGATTGACTACTTAGTTAAAATTAGTGTTGTGTTTTTATTATTTTGCAGGAATATCTAACGGAAAAATAATATTTATTAAAAGAATTGTCACCTGAACATAAGCAAAAAGGAAGGGGGACCAAGCCCACATTGTTCTAAAAATATTAAAAAAATTCAAGTGTTATACGGAAGTGCTCGCGCCGCCATCTCCAGCTTTGGCAGTATCCTCCCTCCAACTCTGGACAAGCTTGACCACGTCCTCGCTAAGGATGGAGAAGTCAAAGTCCAGATGCTCGCAGAAGATGTTAAAAATGATGGTCGACGAGGCAATGTCACAAGCTTTATCTTTGAGCTCTTTGACTTCAGTCGCCTTGAACTCTTTGATAGCTTTGTGAACTGCCTCAGTGGCTGCCTCCCTCTTGCGATCTGGATGCTCAGAGATGGTTTTCTCGAGCTCTTTGACTTTCTCCTCGAGGTTCTCCTTCTCGAGCTTCTCCTTGGCTAGGTCTTCAAGCAGCTACTACCTCTCCAAGTCAAAGGCTGTTTTTTCCTCCTCCCGAGCTTTCTCTGAATTTTCAAATGCTTGGGTTATCTCTTCAACTTTTTCGGCCTTCTCCAAGCATTCGAGGACCGGGTCGTGCATCAAGACAGCTACAGCCGCGGTCTGAAAAATATAATCATTAATACCAAAAAATAGTACATTTGAGAAAAGAATAAAAAAGTACTTACATTGGCCAGCATCCTCATCGCAGAACCAAAAGCGACCTTGACAGATCGTCGCTTCATCCGCTCCCAGCCTTCCTCAGATGTGAAGCGATCAATGAAGGCTACGCTCGTACCAGCCTTCTCTGGTAATTGATTGAGGAGCACTAAGAGCTCTTCCCCCTTATCTGCCAGGATCGGTTCCGAAGAAGTGGCAGCCTCTTTAGGTGATTCAGAATGGCTCATTGGCTGAGGCTGTGGAGGAGGCGAGCTTGCAGGGATGTCCTCGAAGGCAACTTTTCGTTTTTTAGAGTTGTCAACCTTCTCTTTCCCTTTTGATAACGGAGTGCTCTCAGGTGTCTTGATTTTTGCCATGGACCCGAGAGGGGAGGGTGGTGCTCGCAGGCCGCTACCGATGACCATCTCTGTACAGATATGTCAGTGAGCAAGGTGATATAATATATTGATAATTAGAAAATGTATACATGATTGCCTTCTTCTTGTTGAGGAGTTGGTTGAGGAGCTGGTGATGACGCTGTTTCTGGAGAGGAAGGTTCCGAAACTGGAGGGGTGGCAGGTACTTTTCGTTTCCTAAGTCTGGAAGACGAGGCACTTGTATCCGTCTGTTTCCTTGGCTTCTTCTTCTTCGTGCTCGAAGGTCTGGATGAACAGATAGGGGGATCAGGGAATGCGGCTCCCTTTGGAAGCAGACCGCAAGCGACCAGATTCTTGGAAATTCCCAGTACCTTCCAATCAAATTCCTCGATTGGAAGATCGTTGATTTTGTACACCCTTGTGAGCTGTTCCCTGGAAAGTCCGGGCCATTCCCTGTTGTCTGCAATGATATGCGAGTGCGATCAGGATAAAAATAACAAAATAGAAAAAGGTAATAAATTGGAAAACTACCTACCGGGATTTTGAAAGAAGCCGTTATCTGCATAGTCAAAGTGGAAAAATAGACTTTTCCATTTTCCCATGTTGTTGCGAACCCCGTAGATCTTTTTTATTGCCTGGTTCGACCATTTGCTTGCATAAAAGTAGCCAAGATCTGATGGGTTTATTTCACTTTGGTAAAACCAAGCGAACTCTTCAGGAGAATGGGTCTCTAAACCTAGTTTATGGTAAAGTATGTACAAACCTACCATGTATCTATATGTATTAGGGGTTAATTGGAAAGGGACGACCCTATAGTAGACAATAATTGATTTTATGTATGGATGAAGTGGGAGGTGGACACCATACTTGAGAACTGCTTCAGAAAAAGAAGCAATTCCGCATGGTGGTATGTATGGTCGGCTGAATTCCATGGGCAGGAGAAGAGGGATGGCGTTCTTATAGCTGCACACGATTTTGCTGAGCTTGTTCGATGTGCAGCTCGTCCTTATATTGGTACATGACTAATTTCTCTCTACGTATTGATATCCTGATGAGAAGGCATGGGCATCCCTGATATGTCGAGGCCACTGGTCCTGAGGGAGATCGCCTATGCGAGGACTATTTTGGCTAACCCCTGTTATCTCTACCTCGAGTTCTGGTTCGAGGTAGTCTTCGAGGTTAATGGAGCTAACACTGGAGTCAGATTCTCCAGAAAATGCATTCCCTTCCCTAAAATCCTCACTACTAGACATCTGAAAAGAAATACGGATGGATTTAGTCCTATGCGAGCATCAAGGATTTTCACTATGTTAGTAAATTTTGGGGGTTCACCCTAGGATTGCACTAACAGGCAAGCTCATCGAATTTTTTCTAATTAGTCTATGGATTCGTAAAAAATTGCTCGAGCAGTTCATCAAAAAATAGATAAATAGGGTATCAGACCCTATAAACTCTTTTCACGAGTTTTTCCTTGACCATTACCTAGTAAGAGTCTATTCTATGAACCGGTAAAGGGGGATCTGGAAAAATTCCCATTCCAGTTCGTTCGAATATGGGATGTGTTTCTATTCCTAGAAATTGAAACTAAGTTTTTCAAGAACAGACGAAGAACAATAGGAGAGAAGAAATAAACTAACCTTTCTTCGAAAGCGGAGGGATTGAGATATGGTCTGAACTCCGTCAGAGAAAATACTGGAACTGTGCAAGCTGAAGAATGAAACGGCGATGTAGGGTTTGAAATACTTCAGAATTTTAGAGAGATGGAAAACGAGTCTGTAATGAAGAGGTAGAAGCGGAATGATTTCCGATATTTATTCCTCGAGCATCGCTAAATCACAGCCGTAGATTAAGATCTTTGATTTTCATATCTAAAGGCCGAAGTTTACGCGGGATTTGATTTTTTCTGAAATTAAATCAATATCTTTCGAAATTTGAAAAGATTCGGTTTAAAAACGACGATTGGCATCATCAATATCTTTGAATCTCCTTGAGTTCTACTATTTTTCTTAGAAAAGGTGACACGTGTTTTCATCTGTCAGAAAAAGGTGCGCGTGATCTTGAAAAATGTGAGATTTAAGATATGGCGATTCTTCGACTCTTCAAGGATCTCAAGTCTAGGTCGTGACATCGCATTTTTTTAAGTTCACACTCACTTAAATTAAAAGGAAGCTCCATTTTGTCCTAAAGAACTAATGGAGCTGGGGAGCAATTGTTGTGCGGTCTAAAATCCTATGTCAGGTCGCATAAGTTACGTGCGACCTCATCCGCATAAGTTGCATGCGATCTCATCCGAAAGGGTTGCATGTGACCTCCACCGCATAAGTTATGTGCGACCTCCTCCAAATAGGTTATGTGCGACCTCCACCATAGAAGCTATGTGCGACCTCCTCCGAATAGGTTATGTGCGACCCGAAAGAAAAGGAGACTAGTCTCTGCTTCGTCACACGGGTAACCTACAAGGAAAGGGAAACAAAAGTTTCTTTTTCAAGTTCAACCAGTTACCTAATTTAAGTGATTACCCAATTATGTTGTTACTCAAATTATATTACCTGATTGTATAGTTACTCATTCTCACAATTGGGAACATTGAGCTACCTTCATCTATATAAAGTGAGTTCAATGTTTCAGGACGGGGACTTTTGAACCTAGAGAAGAAAAAGAATTCTTAAAAGTAATTTTCTTATTTTCAGACAACATATTGTAATTGTGAGTTCTTGTAATTCTCTAGAAAATAGTGAAAAACAGTGGACGTAAGCTCAGCTTTTTCGGGACTGAACCATTCTAAAATCTTTGCCTCTTATTTACTTTGATTAATATTCCAATTCACACAAGCCACATCTCATAATTTTTTCTAAATTTATTGTTGACAAAACCTCCATCAACAGTAAGTTTTAACCTTTTCTTAACAAGAATAGAGTCAATGAAACCAAGGTCACAAAAGATAGGTGCACCATTATGGCCACCTAGAGGAATCATATTTTATGACACAAATTGAAATTCAATCCTAGCCGTTAGGATAATATTAATGACTCGAAGCTTAGGCTTCAACTATCAGGAGAACAAACTCAAAGTAGGGCTTCTTGAGGATAAAAATCATCAAGCATAGGCCAAGAGTTTGTTATGAGAAATTTATAGCCACCCAAAGGCAAGTGAAAAAGATAAGCTAGGAATTGTTCAATGACCTCAGAATCGATCCCTTTAAGAGAACCATATATAGCATGTTATCCTCTAGAGATATTGGCACAAACATAGAATCCCATAACCAATCTAGGATACCCTGTCTCTCTAATAGAGCAAAATTCAGATCAACCCATATTTTTCATATATAATGGGAATTGACACAAGCTAAGTCTCTAAAATTAAAGGTTCTACCCTAAACAATATTTTTCTTAGAGAAAATCTCTTTATATCTAGATATAAGAGCAAAGGAGTCTAAGAGAGGAATATCAAACCTTGCTTTGGTTCGTTATTCAAATTCCTCTGCTCGAATTTTCTTGCCTATACGCCTTGAGTTTTCCCTTCTAAGAGTCATTGGTGAGAATTATGATGATCAAACAAATACTTAAAAGAATTTCAACCTCAATTTCAGATTCTAAGATTATAAGAAGATGAAAAATCTGATTTTGTGCCAAAAGTGTAGGAAAAATAGTGAGTAAGAGAGAAAAAGCGATAAAAATCACTTTGGTTGGAAGAAAATTGAGTCATCTTGAGAGAAAATTAGAAGAAAATGAGAAAAGAGAGTTTTAGGGTAAGAAAGAGGATGTTTTCGATGAAAAGATGAGAGAGAATGAGTGAAAAACCAAAAAAAAGCCTTAAATACTCGTTAGATTGCGAGTTTTCAGCAGACCAAAAATATGTTTTCAGTCTGCCGAAACCGGCAGGGAATCTACCGATTATGGGGTAGTTTTTCGATTCATTGAAAAATTTTTCAGTCTACCGAAAATCCTATTTCAGTAGTTTTTCAAAAAAAATGTTTGGAAAAATGAGAAAAAAAGTTTAAACCAATGACTAAAATATTGAAAAATCACCTAATTAATGAACATGAAAAGTAAACAACATTCAAACAAGGAAAATTCAATGAAGTTCATTATGATCAATCATACTAAGTTCTCTACGAATCATGCAAAAACGGTCCTTGCTTAGAGATTTAGTGAAAATATCAACTAATTATTTTTTTGTACAAATAAATTCAAGTATAATATCACCTTTTACATATGATCACAAAGAAAATGATGTCTAATATTAATATGCTTAGCACATGAATAGAAAATTGGATTTTTAGACAAATTGATAGCACTAGTATTATCACATTTAATAATAGGCACATAATTATAATTCATTCCAAATTCCATTAGTATTTGTTTCATTCATAGAATTTGAGCACAATAACTCCCAAAAGAAATGTATTCGGCTTCAATGGTAGAAAGAGCAACAACATTATTTATTGTTAAATCAAGACACAAGTGAATAACTAAGAAAGTGACAAGTGCCACTTATACTCTTGTAGTCGATTTGGCAACCGACAAAGTCCACATTTGAAAAACTAGTAATGTCAAAGTGTGTCTTTCGGATACCAAAATCCTAGATTCACAATACCATATAAATATTTTAGAGTATGTTTTACTGTACTAAGATGTGATTCCTTAGGATTAATTGAAATCTAGCACATAGACAAATACTAAACATTATATCCAGTCTACTAGCCATTAAATAAAGAAGTTATACCGTGATATTTAGTGATATCTACTACTTTATTACTTTCTTCTTTGTCAAGCTTGATTGAAGAACTCATTGGTGTTCTCATTGACTTTGACTTCTCTATATCGAATTTCTTTAATATATCTTTGATGTATTTGAGTTGATTGATGAAAATATCTTCTTTGCTTTATTTGATATGGAGGCCAAGGAAGAGATTTAGTTTTCTCATCATGCTCATTTTAAACTCATTATACATAGAATTATAAAATTCGTCACAAAGAGAAATATTAGTAGCATCAAATATAATATCGTCAATATAAATTTGGACTATAATCATCTCTTATCTTTTTTTTTTTTAATAAAAAGAGTAGTATCCATTTTTCTCATAATAAAACTATTTAAAATCAAGAATTTACCAAATCTATCATACCAAGCTCTAGGAACTTGCTTTAAACTATAAAGAGTCTTTTTTAATTTAAAAACATGATCTAGATACTTATGATTTTAAAAACTGAGGGGTTGAGCTACATATGTTTCTTTCAAAATATATCCATTTAGAAATGCACTCTTAATATCTATTTAGTATAAGATAAAATCTTTATGACATGTGAATGCTAAGAGCATCATTATAGATTCTAATCTTGCTATAGGTATAAAGGTTTCTTCATAATTGATACGTTCTTCTTGATTGAAATCTTGAACTACTAATCTAGCTTTGTTTCTTACAATCATCCTATGCTCATATACTTTATTTCTAAAGACCCATTTAGTTCCAATAACTAATTGGTCCTTAGGTTTTGGAACTAATTCTCATACATTACTTCTTTTAAATTAATCTAATTCTTCTTGCATAGCTGAAACCTATGATTCATCTTTTTCGGCATCTTTAAAATTTTTTGGTTCAATTTGAGAAATAAAAGCCATATTATTGCAAATATTTCTAAGTGATGCTCTAGTCTTAACTCTTTCTAAGGAGTCACCTAGAATTTGATCTTTAGGATGAGCATAATTGAATTCAAATCTTGAGGAAGAGAGAGAATGCTTACCATTGTCGCTTTCCTTTTTCTTTCTTAAGATCTTGTTGTAGTTGGATGTCCTTCTCTCTATTTATTTTTTCATTGACACTTAGCTCATTTAAGATTGGTTCCATACCTAGAATATCATCATCTATTTTTCTCTCTTCAAGGAGAGTGTTAGACCCATAAAAAATAATATGCGTAGATTCTTCTACTATTAATATTCTTTCATTGAAAACTCTATAAGTTTTACTAGTAATAGAATATCCAAGAAAAATACCAATATCGGATTTTGAATCAAATTATCTTTAGTATTTAAAATAAAATATTTGTAACCAAAAACTTTAAAATAATCAATATTGGGTTTTTTACCTTTCTAGAGCTCATAAAGTATCTTGTTCAAGATTGGTTTTATCATAACTCTATTCACAATATGACAAGCGGTACTTACTGCTTTAGCTCAAAAATATTTTGGCAAACCGTTTTTATTTAGCATGCTTATTGCCATTTCTTGTAGGGTTCTATTATTTCTTTCAACTATTCCATTTTGTTATGGAGTTCTAGGTGCTGAAAAATTATGGTCAAAACTATTTTATAACAAAAAGTTTCTATTTCATCATTTTTAAATCCACCACTATGATCACTTCTAATAGATGTGATAGTATGACCATTTTTATTTTGTACCTTTACACAAAAAATAGTGAGGATATTTAAAACATCATTTTTATGAGCAATAATTAGAATCAAGTTAATCTTGAAAAATCATCAACTATCACAAAACATAGTATTTTCTACCAAGACTAGTTACTCTTGACGGTCTAAATAAATCTATATAAAGTAGTTGCAAAGGTTTAGAAGTAGTAATGGTGTTTTTAGATTTAAAAAGATTTTTTTACTTGTTTTCCAAATTGACAAACATCACAAACCTTATCTTTTTCAAAAAGTAAACGAGGTAGACCACTTGCAAGATTTTTCTTTGAAAGCTTAGAAATAGTATTCATGTTAGCATGTCTAAGTCTTCTAAGTCAAAGTCAAGAATCATCTTTTTAAACCGAAAAACATTTATCTTGATTGAAATATTTTTCAATATCAATAGTATACACATTATCTTTTCTTTCTCTTTCAAAAATAATTTCTTTTGAACAAATATCATCGATTAAGCATTTGGAAGGCTAAATATAACTCGATAACCTTTATCACAAAGTTGACATATATTAAGCAAGTTGTATTTAAGATTATCAACAAGCAAAATATTTTCTATAGTGGGTGAGGAAGTAGTACCAATATTACTTATAACTAAGATTTTGCCTTTGACATTGTCTCCAAATATAATATGTCCTCCACTTCTTTCTGTGAATAATGAAAGCAAAGAGTAGTCCTCGGTCATGTATTTGGAGCAACCACTATTAAAAAACCAAAAATTCTTATTCTTTCGTATCTACAAATAACAATTAAATTTTGATTTTTGGTACCCGTACTAATTTGAATCATTGAGTATTAGTTCTAGATTCTTTTGGTACCCAAGTGATAAGTGTATTTTAAACTTATCTTTATTATACCTTCGAGTTTAAGAATCACTCGTCTTTGAGCTCTATTTACTTGATTGGATGTTTTTAATGTATATTTCAGGTGAGGTGAAAAGTTATTGAGAGAAGAATTCTAATTTTTAAAGTAAAATTGAGGTTAAACTAAAGCAATTTCGATCATTAACGAACAAAGACGGACCCAAAAAAAAAAAAAAAAAGATAGAACTGGATATTGCAGCCCCAACTTAGAGCTGTAGCACCAAAAACTCGAGTGACTTGGCGCTGCGCCACCAGGAAGTGGCATGTGTGGCATGTTATTAAAATAGCGGGTACATAGAAATAATACCCAACTATTTTATATATAATTATATAATTTCTATGCAAAGTTACGTGCATGTTATCGTCTCGTAGTAATTTTTATATGAAGCGGGCGAGATCGGTTTTAGCTTCGCTCAAAGAGACATCCAACAGAAATATGGCCCGGAGTCAATAAATACCATCTTCCACACACACACATTTGTATGTCTCATGTCCTGGAGTAGGACAACCTGGTAATTTCACACCAACACAAAAACGGAATTACCGAAACAACCCTCCCTACCGTAATTTAGCAACTGCGACACCTCAACATAACTAACATGTGCAGACGGTTACAAGGTCCGTTGTCGTGCAGCGGAACTTTGTTTCTCTGTCGGGTGTGGGGCCCACTGGTCCAGGTGCTCTCTCTTGCTTTCATCCATACAATACATACGTGCATACGTACATAGGCTGATAGATATATACACATATACACCTATACACGTACGTAACCAAAATCATAAATACGGTTACAAAAGAGGAGGAGAAACTGAAACTGAAACAGAGAAAAAAAGCGTCTGTAGGACCCAAGTGACGTAGCTGACGTGTCGTGCTAAAGTGCCTTCGCAGCTTTTTTTATTATTTAAAAAAATGGAGAAAAAAGAGGGAAGGGGAAAAGAGGCGGAGAGTTGAGTTGGAGAGGAAGGGAAACGTGATTTGTCAGAAGGGGCCTCTCATGGGACCCACTGATATTTCGTCTCCACTCTCGAGGAAAATAGTTCTTTAATCTTTTTATTTTTAATCGGGAAGCCAAGAATTTCGATTTTGTTCTCAACTTCCACTTCCACTCCTACTGCCTCCCTCTCACTTGGTCATTTCTTGAGGCCATGTTTGTCTTTCCATCCTTGTATTACTTACGGTCCCCACATGTTTAAGCTTTTTTTATTTTTTTTTTCATTGGAGATTAAATTGAATAAAAAAAAAGACTAAATGAAATATACAGTGTATCAAAAAATAGGATAACTGAAAAAAATACATCAAAATTTAAATTGATGTAAATTTGTATTTTTATGTAAAATTCGAGTACAAATTTATCTATTTTATATAAAAAAATTTTGAATAATTTATGTTAAATATTTTAAATTATTTTAATTTTTTTTGAATTAGTCCGTAAAAATAATATATCCTCAAATCATATCTTATATTTAACGAAAAATTTGTTAATTAATTTATACGTAAAAGATATAAATTTCCACGAATCAGATAATCTATTAAAAATTATAGTGATAATCGTGAATTAAACATATTTACACCAGTAGCATTCAATTTTTTTGAAACATTATAATCACTTTTTTTTTTTATTATTTAGTTAAATTTTATTAAGGTTTTACTTTTGATCATTAAATTTATATTTTATTTCTATTGTTCTGTTAAAAAAATTCTTAGATTTTAAATCAAAGGAATAAAAGAGGTTGTGAAAATTTTACTAATTTTTGAATCTTTTTTCTAAATCCACGGGATTCGGTATAATTTCTCCACATAAGAAAAACTAAAACATTTGTATGAAACAATACCATATATTTCATAGATTAGATATGAATCATTTTTATAAAGGGGGAATTTATTAAATACACATATTCTTACACTTGTTAGCAGGATTTTAAACCTTAACTAAAAATCATTTAAAAAATATGTATATATGTATATATACATATGCTATTCGTAAGTTTGGAATACAATTTATTATTGAGAATAAATGTATGAAATTTGCATGCTGATCACAAAATTAGTTTTGTAGAAGCAACTCGCAGATTGCTTCTTAAATCTAAACAGATTTCAGAACATGCTCATAATTTATCAACAACTATTTTTCGGCCATATTTTTCTCAACCGCATTTAGAAGCTAAAAAAGCAATCCAGCAAGTGCAATCTCAAATCAGCCCAGAGTCGTCTAAACATTTTTAATCCATTTTAAGTTCTAAACTCTAAATTTTCTTAACAGAAAGGTGAATTTTTTAAAGTATTGTTATTGGTTTAAGTTTGAAGGTTGAGAATGTTAACCAACTATGTAGCAGTAATTTTGTTTTGTTTTGTTTTGTTTTTGTTTTTATTTTTTGTTTTAGATGTAAATAGCATGGGATAAATTGTTTTGTTTCCTTTTTTTTTTTGTTTTTTGTTTTTAAAGATGTATTCCTTGATAAGGGGGCGGATAATTTGAAAGTACAAATCTTAAAATGCAAATCTTAAATTCGGAAGTACAATCTTAAAGTGCAAATCTTAAAGGTCAACACATGATATGAGTTATTATCAATTAAAAAAAAAAGAGAGAAAATTCTAGCTAACCGGCTAAGCCTGCAGCTATAAATAAGTTATAATATTACAAAAGAGTTTAGTGGTCTTTTTGAGATTTTTATTTTCCCTTCTCAAGAGCTGAGTTTTAAAGTCATCCACTAGAGTCTGAGTTACTGTTGGATTAAGATATATTTAAAATTGTAGTTGTATTAGACCGGTTTCAATCCGTGGTGTGTATATGTAAATATCTTCTAAGTTTTGTTTTTTTTTTTTTTTTAAGGCATTAAAAATCATATAAGTTAGGTTTATGAAGGGGAAAAAGTAGGGGAAAAAAAATGAAGATGCTAAAATGATTACTACGAAGAATGCTCATCACAACAAATCTTCATCAGAAGTATAACATAGTGGTGGGTCTAATTCCAATTGGATATAGTAATTATTGAGCCTGAAATTTGTTGCTAAGATGTGGACCCTACAATGAATGAGGCATTTGTTTTATTTATCAGGATATATTTATTTATTTATAGGTACAGATGTAATAGAGAGCTTTCTAGGGTCATATATCAAGTGGCTTAGAGAGTACATTCTAGACTCCAGAGCACAACATCGCAGATAAAATTATCCCTAACTTGTAACCTCCCTTTGACTCAAATAATGGCTAGTGAGTTATTATTCTTCTCATTATTTGTTTATTTATTTAGTTTATTTATTTAGTCTGTGAATAAAGTTTTAGCCTTTAAGTGGGGAGCAATTAGGTGAACCATCATCTAGCTACAAGAGCTTTCAACCTTGACATCTCTGGGCAACGGGGAATTAGGATTAAGAATGAGAGTTACAAACCATTTTCATAGTAGAATTGATACAACTGAAAACAATAAGGTATAAAATATGTATTTGATATTAAGACTTGTATGGATCTAGTTGGCATAGTGCAATTAATGTGATCAAATACCTAATGGAAAAACATTTATTTTTAGCTTGAACATTCATTGAACTATAAATATCTAACTTCTTTTCTCTCTCTCTCTTTCTCTTTTTTTTTTTTTAAGAAAAAATAAATAAAAAACGTGGGATTATTATTATAAAAGTACCAAGGGGAAAAAGATCGTCTAGACTTCAAGCGTCTTGAATTAAAAAAAAAAAAAGAAACAAAAGAAAGCCATTTCTTAATATCTAAAAGATATCAATTTGATAAATAGTATGAAAGAGCTAATAATTTTTTTTTCGCTTTCATGCTTGACATGTAAATTATATTATGTTTTATAATATTAATAAAAATGTGAGATCTTGTAATAAAGTTTACATGTAAAAAAGAGAATCATCCTATTACTGCTCAACTTTAGAGCTGCCCAATAATTTTGAATTGCACTATTGCCAACACCTTTTCTAACCTCAGAGAATCAATAAACTATGTAGTAATAATGGTCAGACTAATGATGGTTTTGATTGAAGGGATTAGTCTAGGAGGAGCTGCTTTTGTTTAGTCCCATTACTTGTTGTGCATTCTTATGATGAAATTAATTTAATTAATCAATCTTTTTTTTTTTATTTTAATTTTCATAACTTTGTATTATTTTAAGTTGGTGGGTAAGGTATATAGCCGACACATATTTTCATTGATACCCACATCACCTCATTATAATAACAACAATATACCTTCCAAACACAGTGCACATTTTTAAGAATCTTTTTTTTTTGGGTTAAAATCGTCGATCACATTTTTAAGAATCTAAAGCCAGCTGCATGGTGCCCATTTCACCGTCAGTTTCCGAGTAATTGCCGATTTTTTTCCCGTGTATTTGAATAATAATATAGTTAATATTAACAATATTTTTTCACAGGAAAAAACACCTAATAAAGAAAAAGAAAACAAACTGAACTCTGAACTGCTGCTTCTGCCTCTGCTTTGGCAACCATTTTTACCCCCCAAAAAACAGAAATAAGAAATAAAAAAGACTTAAAAAAATGAGTTTCCCTCTCTAAGCTGCAGGCAGGAGAAAAAGAAAATAACAAATAATGCATAAATATCTCTTTAAATAAGCGCTGGATGGTGAGGTGAGGTCTCCTTCAACACATGACAAAAGGCAAAGGAAAGGACGAAGGGGGGCCAGTGTGAGCAATTATAGGAGTTAAAATAAAGTATTAAAAAAAAATCCCAAAGGAAGAAAATTGTAAAAGTTTTTAATAAATTTGGTAGTTTTGGGTGAAATTGAACTTGGGTTTTGTTTGTTTTTGGTTAAACCTTCCCCCACTTAGATGATGAGATAATGATGTACCCGACCTCATATCCACTGCTGGACACCAAACTGAGGAGGAGAGAGAAAGCCAAAGGGCCCGTTTTTGTTGTTGGTGGTGGTGTGTGAGTGTTTTTTTTTTGAACCAAAAAAAATAAAGAAAAGACACCTCTTTATTTATTTATTTATTTATTTATTTTTCTTCACTTTGATCATTGATTCCAGTTGGAATTCTAGAGAAACCAACTGGGTCTAGAACCTCTAAGCAAAGAACAAAACTGGGTCTAATACAAATTTCGTGGTATTGGTTTCCCATGAAAATGTTACCCTTTTGATGCTACTTTTAATTGTACAGTTGTTTAAGAGACAGATAAGAAGTACCCAGATATAGGAAAGAGCCTATTTTTCTCATGTCTCATTAATGATTCACTAAGAGGATACCAATATATAACAAGGGTTTGGATCAGCTTTTCTTGTTTTGGCTTTGATTGTGAGTCCTTTGGCCTTGGCCTTCTTCAAGAAAGTGGAGTTTGGTGAGTTCAAAACAGCTTCACAGAAGGAAACTTTCTGAGTTAAGTGACGAAACAGAGGAAATCCCATTTAGCTTTTTCTTCTTCCTCTTCAAAGATTAAGTTGGTTTTAATATAATAAGCACTGATTTTGCTGAGTTTGATGAGCTGGGTTTGTCAAGATTTCTGCCTTGTTTTGTTTAATCTGCGTTTCTTTTTGAGTTTTCACTACTGGGTTTTCTCTTGGTGGTCTGATTTTGATGAGTTTATGTGCTGGAAAAGGAGCCTTCTTTAAGCTTTCAAGAATCTTTGTAAAGATACATAGGTGGGTTTTGGTTACTATGTCTCTTAATTGCAAGCTTTCTGGCATTAATGGTAGACTACCAGCTAATTTCAAGGTGAAGAAGGCAAAGGAGTCTCTCTTGGGACCTAATTTTGTGAAAAAATGGACAAGAAAGCTCTTGCTTTTCTGGCTTTTGGGTTTTGTTGCAATTGGGAGCATTTGGTTTTTCTTGAGTTTCAATTCCTGGACTTTAGAGAGGAAAGTGAAGATTTTGGGCTCATGCCAAGAGAACACTCCAATCGTGCAGAAGTATTTCAATGTTAGCAAGAACCAGCTTCATTCTTTAGCTTATTTATTCTCCAAATCGGATCAGGTGCTCATTCACGACTCTCATACTTCCAGCTTTACTATCTTTAGACTCATCTTATCTCTGGTTTTAATGGTTTCACATGCTGCAACCAAAACTGAATTATTTATACGGTTCTGAGTAGTACTTTCATTCTATATTGTTTTCTTTCTACATAAATTACTTTGTGCTTAATTTTCTCTATATTTCATGAATTATTTTTTGTTGTGATCAACGCATCTTGAATAGTGTAGTGAGAAGTATTACAAGCAAAAGATGGATGAAATACTTAAACGTCCTTCTTTCCTATCATATAGGCTTTCCAACAATTAATGGTATAACGTGTTTGATACTACCCTCCTGTTGATATGGTAGTTATTCTGCCAAATGTTCCAAATCTCTGTCCATCTTGGTGTGTTGAATGTTTTTTGAATTGGTATTCTTTAGTTCTACGGGTAATGCTGAAGTTCCCAGTATATTAAACTTACGTGTAATAAACTGTGTTACCTAGTTTCCTATGAAAACAAGTTGTTAGGACTTAGGATAGCTCTGAGCTAAGGATCTCGATCTCTGATGTGATGAGAAACTATCGGGTTTGTACAGTTTCATGGTAATGCTGATAGTTAAATATGGCAAAGTGCAAACTAAGGAACCTTAGAGCTTTACCGAGAAAAGAAAGGAAGTTTAGAGCAAAATGAAAGTGAAAGAAAGCATAAGTAGTTTGATCAATGCTAGAAGTGCGATATATGTGAACAGATAAAACTTTCCATAAGTAGATGATGTTAGAAAAATGAATTTTCTGTATTTAACCAGATAAGATATGACGTAGCTCATGCTTGGGAATAAGACATGGGGATGACATGAGACCAGTGTTGTTGAATTCCACTTGACAGACATATCGTGACATTTCTCTCGTCATTTTTCATTCAAACATGGCATATGTTCTGAGAATATTTATGTAGAATAGTATCATGATAAAATAATGTATGCTTACAAAAGTTAGACCTTTGATCTACATGTTACGCTCTTCCTTTCTCTTATTAGTCTACGTTCCTTGCAGATAGCATCACTGGAGTGTACCAAAGAATCAATAACTGAGAGGATGTCAAGTGATGGCATTGTCTGTTCCATGAAGATATCATGCTCAGAAGAGTTTGAGTTGCAAAAGCAACATAAATGGGCTTTAGAAAATGTAAAATCAACAAATCAACGCTCAGTTCTTCAAGAGGAGAGCATCCCCAGAAAGCTGTACTTCTCACTACCAAAAAACAACTATGTATCACGTGCGTTGCAATTTATGATTTCAGCTATGTATCGGATTCCTGGAAAGGTATAATTCTCATGCTTAGAATTGAATTCAGAAATCATACTTGGAAGTTTCAAATTTTGAAGCTCGTCTTTATACTTGGAAGTTTCAAATTTTGAAGCTTGTCTTTATTTGTGCTTATTGAACAAATTATGTGAACTATGCCCATCTTCCCTTGCAACACATTGGAAAGAAGAGAAAAATATGCTTATATCAGTATGCTGATTGTGATACGGGTGCATACCAACTGTTGTAAATTGTTTTGCTGGTGGTTGCTGGTAATGCGATAACTTATCTGAAATGGTAACTAGATCCAGTTCTGATGTTCGTTTTGAACTTGATTCTGAAATATATGTACAGCTAGATGACCCTGAGAAAGAAGGGTTATTCTTGAAAAGTATCACTCCAAGTATACTCAGTTAAAAGTGGATCATAACAGTATGAAGAGAATGCATAAACATGCATATTATTCTTGTTTTCTGGGTGCCAGATGCTCTGTTCCTTGAAGCCTAAATGACAAAATGTAGGTTTTATGTGGCAATATTTTGCCTTTATCACAAGCTGCATAATTGCAGCATCTATAATTCCTGAGCCATATGTTACACCCATGTAAACTAGCATGCTTGTCTCTCAATAACTGGTTTCTATATTTGTTATCCTATTAAGAGATCTAAATACTTTGTGAATAGAAATCCTTCTATATGACCTAAAACTATTTTTGTTCATGTTGGCATTCTTTAGAGTGTTTTGCCATCAGCATTGTTGGCAGACTGTGCAATGGAGCAGTGTCAACTTTTCTGTGGTTTTCTAAAGGGATATTGGTGGGTCCTTGTTGGCGTTAGTTTGAGCTATAAATTAGCTTCAAAATTATGGTGGAAAGCACAAAGGAAAGAACAAGTGCTGGTTCCTGAACATTCGGTTGGTTGGCAGCAGAAGCTAGTCCATGACCAACCATTGTTTCAGCAGCAGAAATTGGTTCATGAAAGACCACAGATTCGGCATCCGAAGCAGCCACACAAACAGCAACAGCAAAGCCATGGTCCTCCTAAGGGTGCTGGAAAATGGAGGAAAAAGCTTCTCAGAGTTTTTGTCTTGTCTGGGGTTACCATGTCAATTTGGTTATTTTGGCATTTCAATGCAAAACATATTCTGAGGAGAGAAGAAACACTAGCTAATATGTGTGACGAGCGAGCCCGGATGTTGCAGGATCAGTTTAATGTCAGCATGAATCATGTTCATGCTTTAGCTATACTCGTCTCTACTTTTCACCATGGGAAATATCCATCTGCGATTGATCAGGTAACTTCTACATCTAATTAGGCTGATGTTGGTTATGCACGTGGGTTTTACTTTTATTACAACTACATATTGGAATTACGTTTTTGTTTGTCCAAAATTATTTGAAAAACCAACACAGTTGTTATTAGACATGCTGCCCCCGCCCATGAAACACATGCAAAAAATCAGCCCCTTAATTCATGTAAACAATTTCCTTGTGGTAAAGTTTAAAAGGCAAGTATGTGAACAAATTAGTTAACAGTATCCACTCAATTTCTAGGTATCTGTATTTACTTGAATATTACACAGGATCTACACTTTGAGGGCTTATCATATGAGAGTTCTGAGCCCTTATATGATGCACTTAAATGTACTGTGGAATTATGAGAAAACCTATAGCATTGGGCTTTTTTTTTTGTTACACCCGGTGGGTAGGTGGAAACAAGATTTTAACAACAACCCACAACTGTAGTGTAATTCAATTGATTATGTTGTATATGCTAATGATATCATTTGTTCGGCAGAAAACATTTGGGGAATATACAGAGAGAACATCTTTTGAGAGGCCACTTACTAGTGGTGTCGCATATGCTTTGAAAGTCCTTCACTCAGAGAGGGAACTGTTCGAGAGGCACCATGGATGGACAATAAAGAAAATGGAGACTGAGGACCAGACTCTGGTACAAGATTGTATTCCGGAAAATTTGGATCCTGCACCTGTTCAGGATGAATATGCACCTGTTATATTTTCTCAAGAAACTGTTTCACACATTGTATCTATTGACATGATGTCTGGAAAGGTATGCCTTGTTAACTTTCAGTTTCAAATGTACTATTCCTTTCATTGATGCACTCAGCACCATGAATCTTGATTATTATGTTGGCCTCATTTAGGTGGATATCATGGAAACAATAATTGAGGAAAAATTTGCTTTCTTTAACTACTAGAATAGTATTAGTTACAATTTAAGGAATGTAATACTTAGAGTAAACTCTAAGACTACATTTGGGACTGGCTAGTTTCTTATATAAGCTCAAATTGGACTAGTTAATAGAGCATATTTCACCGACTAAATATATTGATAAATTGAAAAGTGCTTGAAATTGTACACTTTATTGCATCTGCGAGATAGGATGCTCAATTGTTTAAATGAGAATATTAAATGAGGAATTCTGCAAAATGATGTCAGTAAGATGTGATTTTAGAGCGCCATTATTAGTATCCTGTTGTTTCTGTTACTTTGGCAATGTGTCTGGGCTTTCAACAGAATAAAAGGAACAAACTTTTCCATGTTTGATAATGTTCAACAGAATAAAAGGAACAAACTTTTCCATGTTTGATAATGTTCTTATAAAGGGGATAGTATTACTGGTCGTCCACCCTTGTGTCTGCATATTTGTGCCAGTGATCATTAGATTTCCTGATTGTGCTAAATTGCTAATATTATCATTATATAGGAAGACCGTGAGAACATCTTGCGCGCAAGAGCAACTGGAAAAGGAGTCCTTACATCTCCTTTTAAGCTATTGAAGTCAAATAACCTGGGTGTAGTACTTACTTTTGCAGTCTACAACACTGAACTGCCGCCAGATGCTACAGAAGAGCAACGCATTGAAGCTACTGTGGGGTACTATTTATTTCAAAGCTGAAATTTTTTAGTTTTATGTTTATGTCGACAGGCTTTTGTATTCAACTGCAATAAAATATTTTGCGCTGTATATCAGATGCCCAAAAAGATGAGATTCTAACTGGCTCTCACTTTTGCCAATAGTTACCTGGGTGCATCTTATGATGTCCCATCGCTTGTTAAAAAGCTTCTGCACCAACTTGCCAGCAAGGAAACAATTGTTGTCAATGTTTATGATACAACTAGTGCATCTGCTCCTATCAACATGTATGGTACTGATGTCACTGATACTGGTCTCTTGCACATTAGCTCTCTTGATTTCGGAGATCCACTTCGAAAGCATGAAATGCATTGCAGGTTAGATCTAACACGTTCCCAACTCTATATATCTGGTATAAAGGATGTGGAATCTCCTGTTTTACACTCTCAAAATGTTAAAACATTTGGTTACAGGTTCAAGCAGAAACCTCCTTTACCTTGGATGGCAATAAATGCATCAGTTGGAGTACTTGTCATTACCTTACTAGTAGGCCACATCTTTTATGCAGCCATAAGTCGAATAGCAAAAGTGGAGGCAGACTATCGGATGATGGTGGAACTTAAAGCTCGTGCAGAAGCTGCAGATGTGGCAAAATCTCAGGTGCCCTTTTCCTTTTCCTTTTTTCAGTTTCGCAGTTGGTGGTTGCTTTTTGTGTTTAGCAATTTATGATTCCTCTAAAGTACAACTCTTTTTCATAGGGATCTTGAATTTCATACCTGCATATTTAAAGCAGTGTCTTTTGTTTCTTCTTATATATGCAGTAACTTGATACTCCTGTGAAAATCCTTTTTCTGAATTTCTGTCTTTTGTAGTTTTTAGCAACTGTCTCCCACGAGATCAGGACACCAATGAATGGAGTTTTAGGTAAACTGAAAGTCATCGCAAAATAATTGCTCTTTTACGAATTTCCAAGTAAATGATACAACTTCCACTTACATTCCAGGTATGCTGCAAATGTTGATGGATACCGACCTTGATGCAACCCAACAAGACTATGCCCAGACTGCTCATGCCAGTGGGAAAGATCTGGTTTGGCTGATAAATGAGGTTCTTGACCAGGCTAAAATAGAATCAGGCAGGCTCGAACTTGAGGATGTACCTTTTGATTTGCGCTCAGTACTTGATAACGTTCTATCACTCTTCTCTGGCAAATCTAATGGAAAGGGGATTGAGGTAAACAAAATTCAAATTTTAGTTTCCTTGTTCATTCTTCTGTTATACAGTGGATGTTTATACTTTGTATTAATTCTTACACAATTATGGTTTGGGTGCGAGAAGTTGGCTGTTTATGTCTCAAATCGTGTGCCAGAAATTGTCATTGGTGATCCTGGACGTTTTCGGCAGATAATCACTAATCTTGTTGGAAATTCGATTAAGGTCAGTGATAACTCTGTCACTTGCTTTGTGTGTTTTATGTTTCCTCTTTGGTTTCATACACCGAAAATAATGGGGTAGAAGTCCCTTATATTTGAGATGAAAGAATCTTTGCGTCAGCTGCATTTGTGACCATGTTGTGGATTGGGCCCCATAATTGATGGGAATCAACTGATGCATATCTACTTTATTGTGGGAGTTTATAACCCCTGTTACTCCAGTAATTTGACAACTAAACCATTGGTAAAAAATGGTTAATAACTCGTTTTATTTTGGGTAACTTGATAGGAAAGTAATCGGACAGCATACATGTGGTGTCTCTTCCATGGAATTCTAGTTTTCCAAAATGTTACTGCTGCATTGTCTATGTCAGTTGACTTGCATTTATGGTCATAAGCTCACACCAATTATATCCCCGATTATTTTGAACAGTTTCTGAGTTTCCTCATACTGCATCTAGATATATGAATTTTTACCAAGTCTTGGGACATTTTTACATAAATTTGTTTCATGATTTTTCCTTAATAATGCCATAAAGTAAAACATAATTACAATTGTAAGTTACATAATTCAGCAGTAACATTTTGGAAAATCATGAAACAAATTAATGATTTTGCGGTCTTTGATGTTACTAACACAACTATGTGTGTCCTCAAGCTCCTTGACTGTGCAGTATTTAAACTTTGCTGAAAAGCAGGCTTAGTGGGATTGTATTTAGAACTGTATGCAATGGCATTATTAGTTACCATCTTAAATCTTAACTGCGACAATAATCCTCTGAAATGACTCATATGAATTGCAGTTCACCCCTGACAACGGACATATATTCGTCACGGTGCATCTGGCAGATGAAGTAAAATGTCCACCTGATGCTATGGACGAAGTGCTTAAACGGGGCTTAGATTCAGTTGGAGAGAAGTCGAGCAAAACGTACAACACGTTGAGTGGTTCTCATGTGGTTCATAGATGGAAAAGCTGGGAACTTTTCAAAAATTTGAGCAGCACAGTGGCAGAGGAATCTGATAGGATCAAATTACTAGTGACAGTTGAAGACACTGGTGTTGGAATTCCTCAAGAGGCACAAACTCGCATTTTCACACCTTTTGTGCAGGCTGATAGTTCCACGTCAAGAACATATGGTGGAACTGGAATAGGATTGAGCATCAGTAAATGTTTGGTTGAACTCATGGGTGGGGAAATAGGATTTGTTAGTGAACAGAACACTGGCAGTACCTTTTCATTTACTGGATCTTTAAGAACAGGAGACACCAGTTCTCTAGACACCAAGTGGCAGCAAAATGATCCAGCTGTTTCAGAGTTCCGAGGACTAAGAGCATTAGTAATAGATAAGAGAGCTATCCGAGCAGAAGTCACAAGATACCATCTAGAGAGACTGGGGATCTCTGTGGATATAGCTTTAAGCATGGAGTCAGCATGTTCGCATCTATCAAGTACTTCCAACACCAGGTAGACTCTACTCTTTCTAGGATAGTCAAAATAACTAATATTTCATAATTTGAAATATATATTGAAAATTCGAAGATTCAATTGTCATTGGTAAAATTAAAAATGAATATTCTACTTATATTGCTGAAGTATTTGAATGTTTTAGAGCTTTTACTATAGCTGTTTGTAGCATCAGCAAGGTTTTTCTTAGGATAATTAACTATGTATTACTAACATTGCACCATGGATTATCATCATTATCATCATCATCATGATGCATGTGATAGAAAATTTGTGTACTTTTCATAAAATTACGAAGTTGAAGTATTGACTTTAGTTAATATATTTAAATCTGAGTAATTTTTTTCTAGATGATACTAATGCATTGTTTTATCAGCTTTTCTTCCGCACATTTTGCCATGGTCCTCATTGACAAAGATATTTGGGATAACAAAACTAGTCTTACATTTCGTCAGTTGCTACGGGAGCAAAGGCTGGAATCCCTTGTAAACCCTCCGAAGATTTTTCTATTGACTACCTCAATTAGTACTGGTGAGCGCAATGCGCTCAAATCTGCTGGTGTGGTTTATAATGTTCTGACAAAGCCACTTAGATTAAGTGTCTTAATTGCCTGCTTGCAAGAAGGCCTTGGAAATGGTAAGAAGAGGCTCATAAACCGAAAGAAACCAGTAACTCTTGGGACTTTACTGAGAGAGAGGAAAATTTTGGTGGTGGATGACAACATAGTAAATAGAAGAGTGGCAGAAGGTGCTCTAAAGAAATATGGAGCTATTGTTACCTGTGTGGAGAGTGGAAAGGCTGCTTTAGAAAAGCTTGAGCCACCTCACAACTTTGACGCTTGCTTCATGGATCTCCAAATGCCAGAAATGGATGGGTAATCAATCTGTCTGCTCTCTTTTCTTTAATTTCTTTCTAGTCTTTGTACATGGAGAAGCCTAAGTCATTGAAAATAAAAAAATCTTGAAAGATGGGTATCCAATTTAGTTAACTGTATGACAGCTTATTGAAGACTCCATGGTGGCTTCACTTGAAATGTATAAGTCCAAAAATCATCCTATATTACCCGGTTTTTTAAACCTGTATTTTTGTTTGAAAAAATTCTGCTTGTTTTTGTCATTGGATTATAACAAATTGTACTGTAAATGCTGCTCAAGTTAAGAATCAGAAAAGTGATTGATGGGACAAAGTTTACATGAAAGCCCTTGTGTTATATATTGGAGTACTCATGGTTTCTTTAATACACAGGTTTGAAGCAACTTGGCGAATCCGCTGCAAGGAAAGCGAGGTAAATGAGAAAATAGCTTCTAAAGAAGCATCAGGCGAGATGTTTGGGAATGTGGCTTATTGGCACACTCCCATCTTGGCTATGACAGCTGATGTAATTCAGGCTTCGAATGAAGAGTGTATGAAGTGTGGAATGGATGATTACGTGTCAAAGCCATTTGAAGAAGAGCAGCTTTACTCAGCAGTGGCACGCTTCTTTGAGTCTGGTCAATAGAGAGGGGAGTGTTAAACTAACATGAATTTGGTGGTTCATTGTGGTCCTGCCAAGCGCTTGATCTGCACAATGCTACATTTGGCTTGAGCAGTTAGAGCTTTACATCTCTCCAACTAAGTAGGCTAACTGCAATGGAGGAGGGCCTGACACTGCCACATCTTCTTGTTTTAGCCTGTACAGTAAGTACTCAATGCTCTTTGGCTTGGTTGATGTTTTGTATGGCAACATGCATTTGTGCACGAAATATCTCATAATGATTTCTGCTTCACCTGTCTCATTGCTTCAGATGTCTGCTGCATTCTTATTGGCATGGTGTCTCTTAAACTTGTTCCGTCCGCAACAGTTCTTCGGGATTGTGTTTGTCATAACCAATCGGATTCAAGTGTCGACACAGTTACGGCGGAGGTCAATGGAATAATTGGCCAGTTGGTTTTCATCCATTATGCATTGTTATGATCACTGCAGAGGAAAGTTAGAGAAACGGCGTCTTCTGTACATAGTACATAGTCCCCAATTCTTTTAGTAAACTGTAAATTGTGCCCTCTACCCTTTTTCTAATATTTTTTGCAATTCTCCATAAAGAAAAGATAGTAGAATGCAACTAGATGAACCGAAATCCTTTCGAGGATGAAAGATTTGAGAGGTTTCACTCTGTTATAGTTCATTGTGGCTGTTTTGACATATATCGTCCTATGTGATCTACTCATTGTAATGAGCCATTGTGTCAAAGATTGGTGTAGAGTGTATGTAATTTGTTATTTTGTACCTATGATTCTGATGTAACCCGATATATCTTTGAAGTATACTGAGCGGAAACATTATTTACCTTTCTGAATATCGTATAGAGATTGTCGTGAGCTGGTCTTCTTTGTTTATTGATTGCATTTTTTTTTTTTTTGTCGTGAGCTGGTCTTCTTTGTTTATTGATTGCATTTTTTTTTTTTTCTAGTAATTTTGAGGATCCTACCTCTTATTTCACTTATTTTTTATTACAATTTTGTGTGACACAGGGTTGTCATTATTTAATGAGTCAATGTGACATGTGAGAATATAAATAAATTTTATAATATTCACTAATTAAATGATGATAATTTACATATTATTTTATGCAATAATAAAATTGCGATATAAAGGGAGATAGTGCCTAGCATTATTGTTTTAGAATAGATGTATCACCGAATCTGTTAATCTGTAATTGAATTTATTTTATTTACAGAAGAACAGAAATTAAAGTTGACTCAATTACTGATAAAGGCAACATTGCTTGCAACCTTTCTCGTTACCCTTCTCGTTTTTCGATTGATTAAATTGTGTCAAAGTAGAAGTGACATTTCCATCAAAAAAGAAAGTGACATTGGTCTGCAATTGTGAAAGTTAATTTGTGCTTTAGATCTCTTCTACGTAAGCCTAGTAAAATAAACCCTTTTAGCTCTTTTCCTAGCTTGGATAAACAACGTTTTACAGTTTTTAAATCTTGGTCTCATACCCTTGTGTGTTAGATTATGGTGGCCTAAGTGGAACCCATTAACTGTCAGAATCTTCATGTGCCATACACGTAGGATCATCTCATAAATTGCATTTTGTATTAATTTATTTTATTCATTCATCCATTTAGTTAAATTAAAACATTAAAAAAAAAAGCTGAAATAGAGAGGGGGGAAAACAACGTTGAGAAAAGTGCCCTTTCACGAGATTGTTACACCATATATATATATATATATGTATGCCCTATATGTATACATAAATATAGATATATAAAAGCATCTCATGACTGTTTGTATCCAACGAGACTTATTCAGTTGGATAGGTCTAGTGACGGGATTATTTTTCAGGGGCATAATATAAAAAGTCTGTACAAAATTAAAACATAAAAAATACAAGTTAAATGAGAGATTGTAAATTTAAATGTCAAAAAATAATGATTTTGGACCTAAATGCCAAAAACATTAAAATTTTGAGACTTTTTCTGCCAATTACTCAAATATTTATTTATTTATTTTCAATTTTAAACGTAATATGATATAATACTATATAATGAGATTGTTAATTGTTGATAATAAATTAAGCAAACAAGTTTTGATAGAAATTAGGGAAGAGTAAAATAGAAATAAAAAAGATAAAGAGAATAAAAGAAAAAAAATATAAAAATAGATAGATGGTATTTATTAAAGATTAGAGAATTAGGTACAATATAATTTGATTTTGATTGAAATATACAATAAAATAATTTATAAAAATTGTTATGTATTAATTTATATATCATTTAAAAAGAATTTTTATTCTCAAAATAGCTAAAATTAAAATTTTGAATGAAGTAAAATATGAAAGTAAAATAATTTATAGAAGAAAGGATTTTAATATAAAATATATGTCATTTCGTAATAAATATTTTTTTAACCATCGGGTTACTATCTAAAAATGATCCAACGATTTTAATAAAAGGTACGAAAAGATACACATTTATTTTTTTTTTTTACTTTTTACTATAATAATTTATGCATAATAAATTTTGACCGGTTAAAATAATATTTATATATAGATAAAAAAAATACACACTATCTTAGTGCCCAATAAATATATATAATATATATAGAAATAAAATTTTCAAAAATCCAGGCATATGCCCCCTTTCCTAAGTCTAGCCTAACCCTTGCCTAAGTGTAGACTAAGGCCTAAGTGTAGGTCCATCTCTGGATAGGTCATCCATTTGGTCATTTGGTGAACGCTGTTTCTCTGTCAAAAGATGTCAAATTATATGTTAAGGATATTGCTTGCTCTGCTCTTTATCTCAATAGTTGCACAGAAATCAGGTAAAACAACAACAACCCTTTTTAGCTTTAAGTCCATAAGCATTAAAATCGTTCTACACACAAACTCTCAAAAGTTCATTTCATTGCAAAAATGTGTGGAACAGAACATCAAAAAGATCATCCTAATAATCGGAGTCTCTGATACTTGCTCTCGGTTTATAGCTTACTCTAATGTGCATTCTCATTAAAGTTTCTTTTTTCCTTTCATTACTCTAATGACCAAAGTTGTATATGTTAAATTATAGCGAGGCATAGGAAATGACCTGGTCTATCATAAATAAGCATAATTTGTAAATCATTTTAAAGTGTTTTCTTCCAAGATGTTGACAAAATATGATGCTAAATCTCTTTTAAGTGTTGATAATTTTCTGGGTGTTTTTTTGTTTTTTGTTTTGGTTGTTGTTACATAGTAGAAGGGGAATTTGAGCAATGGTGCATAGCAGATGAACAGACCCCAGATGATGAGTTGCAGGCAGCCATGGACTGGGCATGTGGGAAAGGAGGAGCAGACTGTAGTAAGATTCAGGAGAAGCAAGCTTGTTATTTACCAAACACTGTTAGAGACCATGCTTCTTATGCCTTCAACAGTTACTTCCAGAGATTTAAAAACAAAGGAGGCTCTTGTTACTTCAAGGGAGCAGCCATTATTACTGAAGTAGATCCTAGTAAGCATTTTTTACTATACCAGTAATCTTCATTAGGTTTCTTTTTTTTTTTTTTTTGGTTGTTGGATTAGTTTAGGATTAGGGAAATGGATATAACTAGGAGTAACTCGGACCAAAATGACGTCTTAGATCAATTTTCAAAATTTTAGTGGTATCATTGTTATTTTTGAATTAGGTAGTCACTATACAGAAACTATTATGACTTTACTAGGGCCACAAATATTTTTCGGGCCACAAATATTTTTTATTATTAGTCACTATATAACGACAGTATTAAAAGAGTTATTCTACAAAATACTCAGTCAAAAACTCATTCATTACTAGGATTACTCTCCAATCACATTGCTTAATGTATAAATTCTATTAAAATACTCACATTTTTAATAATAAGTAATGCTAGGAACATAACGAATTTGCCAAAAAAAAAAAAAAGTATATAATATAGTGTTGAATATTTTTTAGTCATATAACCTTAGATGGTCTGATCTCTTTTCAATGTAAGATGTAATTAAAATAGATGTTATATCGTATGATGCAAGTCTTTTTTAAGTTTTTGGTATCCTTTCATTATTTTTTAATAATATAACAAATTATTATCGATTCTACTTACCAAATAATGAAACTTGACAGTAAAAAGAAATAGTAGTCTTAACATTTCTCAAAGTCATTTTACCCAAAAGACTACTAGTAAGTCCATTTCCCCTAGGATGCACATGGCATCGGGGCCTATTGTTGGGTATCAAGATGGGTTAGGCTTTAGCAATGATGGTGCCCCGAATATGGGCAATTAGGGCATATGATATGAGCTTGGCCTTTCTATCATGGGGAAAAAAAACAAAGAAGGAAAGAAAATGAAGAGTTAAGAATCAAATCAGGGCCATAAATCACGGAATATCAGGAATCTAATGCGAAACATCTAATGCCAATAGCTTTTTTCTAGGAATTTAGCATCATAGTAGCCAAGCCATAAAGGTGTAAAAATTCGATTATTCGAGTTGATTGAGGTTTGGGACCAATGTTGTACTACAGCATGATTGGATTAGAAAAACACACCACTTGGTTATCTAGTTTTATTGGTACTTAAGACCAATATTTTCCTGAAAATTAGACATTTTAAATGCAAGGTATGTGAAAAATCAAATCAGGTTAGAATAAATCAGTAGTGATTTTAGCCTATTAATTATTATGCTAGTCAACTTTTTCAAAATTACTTTCGTGATTCAATGATGCTACAGCTCCAATTTATCGACTAAACTTTTCATACCAAGTAATGTGACAAATAGATGTTATTATTTAATTAGTGAATGTCATTTAATATGTTTATAATTTTTTTTGGATAAAAAAATGTGTTTTCCTCAGTAGAAAATCAATTAGGTGTATTAACGATTTGGTAAGTGATCAATTGGCATGATGTCCATAATATTATCATTCCTCACATCCCAATATACAAGCTAAATATATA
>JXTB01000001.1:3223754-3249360 GCA_002914805.1 Parasponia andersonii | reverse complement strand
TGACGCTTTGTCTGACGACCCGACTGGAGCTTCGACTGACGCTTTGCCTGCTACTTCGACGGACGCTTTGCCCGCTACTTTGACTGATGCTTTGCCCGCTACTTCGACTGATGCTTCCTCCGGCAGGTGGACCATCATTGTGCGGAACGTCGCATCCTTTGCTGCGAGTTTCAGCGAGTTGTTATAACAAGTCCTCGCATTATATTGGTTTCCTCGCGCCTCGCCTACCCCGTGTTGGGTCAGGAACTTCATAGTGAGATGGTAGATCGAAGTGACGGCTCGAAGTTCCCTTAGTGTCAGTCTTCCCAGCACCGCATTGAAAGCAGAGGGGCAATCTACCACCAAAAATTGGGTCGTTATCGTTGAAACCTTTGGATAGATTCCAATGCTGACCATCAATTCAATCATGCCCATAGGCATCAGGCTATCACCAGTGAAACCATAGAGTGGAGTGACGGTAGGCTTCAAGTCGCCCTCATTCAACCCTATCTTCTTAAAGGCGTCGAAGTACAAGATGTCCACAGCACTCCTGTTATCAACCTATACTCGCCACAACTGTGTGCTTCCACAATTAATTTTTATGACCAACGCATCATTATGCGGATAATGGACTTCCCTTGCATCCTATTCTGTAAAGATAATGTCCATGTCCGGTACTCATTGAAGCTTGTGTGGTCGCTGCTCAAGATGCATGACGTTAATCGAGCTTCTCATGCATACCTGTCTTGAGCCCTTTTCGAATCTCCGCCAACATGCGGTCCTCCGAAGATAGTTTGGACTTCCCGTTGAATTTTTGGAGGTCGCTGTTGGTCTTCTTCTCGCCTTTCGTCGTTCTGCTTGGTGTACTACCGCAGTCACCCCTCTTTAATCAGCCTTTCAATTTCATCCTTCAGGGCAAAGCAATTATTGGTATCATGCCCAATATCATTGTGATACTGGCAGAACTTGTTGGGGTCACGCTTTGTCCTATCCCTCTTCATCGGTTCCGGTTGACGGTATCGCTCCTTCTGGTTTGTGACTACATAGATATGATCTATGAGCACGTTTAATTCAGTGTGATTGTTGAACTGCATGGGAGCTCTTGAAATCTCCTGCCTTTTGGGTCTAGGCTGATTCTCCTTCGGCTGTTCATTATTCCTTTTATTTTTCTTATTACCGTTATTGNTTCTAACCTCAGATGCCGACCAATCCTTCGGTAGAAGTCTTCAAGAGTTCTACATTCTCGCTCAAGTAATTCCTCCCAGAGTTTAGTTTCTGGTCGCACCCTGGCCATCATGAGAGTTAGAAATCCTTCTTCAGGTAGGTTGTTGTCCTTTGCTAAATCTGAGGTGAATCGATTGAGATAAGATCGTAGAGTCTCCTCTGGACCTTGTCGGATTGCAGACAAGCTAACAAGTGGAACAATGAAATTCTTTGCAGCTTAAAACTATCTCAAGAACGCCGTCTGAAGTTGTTGCCAGGACGAGATCGAGTCAGATTTGAGTCCTCGGAACCACTTCTTTGCTGCTCCTGAGAGAGTTACAGTGAAACATCTGCAACGCGCATGATCATTGACACGATGGAGTTCCATCAAGTCACTGAAGTGATCTATATGGTCCTGTGGATCAGTTTTCCCATCAAAAGTATAAATAGTGGGAAGTCTGAATCCAGTAGGTAGGGCTGCAGCTCGAACTTCCTCGCTGAATGACGATTGACGATACCCATCAGCGAGCTCATCGTCCTAACCAACAAGTGCGTCTAATGCGATCCTTAAATTATGAACATCGACGTTCAGAGGAAAAGTATTATCTCTTGCTGGCGGCAAGGGCAGCCTTTGATTGTTATCCTGATGCATGGCGGGTTGGTCAGATAGAGTCTTCTGCGATCTGTGAGAAGAATCCAGTGAAATAGTGCGACGAGACCGGCTTTGATCGTTATGATACGATACGGATCGATCATGGCTACGTCGTTGCTCCAAATACTATCTTAGGTCTGCAGGATCTTGTCTCGACTCTCTACCGATTCTTTCGAAGACGCTTCTCGATGGTGGTCTTCGTTCACTGCTCAAGCGATCTTGACTATCAGTGGATTTGCGAGAAGGTTGTCCACGATCACGGTTAGTACTTGAACTCTCTGTACCAGATTCTGGAGGCAAGTTTGCGACTTTGCCTTTTCCTTTGGAGATGCGATCTTCATGACGCTCTTGCTGGGTTCTTGGCTGGCCGCATCTTCTTGTCTCTAGGATCTGTATTCCTTTCTCAGGTAGTTGAGCAGGATGTTCTTTGGGACGTTCGTGCTGTAGTGGGGTCACCATCTGCCCTTCAGCAAGTCGTCGTAGGGTGTCATTGATCTGGTTAGTGACTTGCTGACGGTTCACCAGTGTCTCCTCCATGCGATCCTGTCTCTGGGAAAGGTTTTCTATTGCGGTCATAGTAGGCTGATCCTGAGCAGGTTCTACCTGTGTAGCAGCAGTACTTTGGGGTTGGTTTTGGCTAGTTCTGGTGACTCTGGTAGTGTTTCTAGTGTTTGCCATTATTAAAAAAGTGAAATTTGACACTGTTTTGCCGGAATAGCCCTCCTTCTAGTGCCAATTATTGATGGAGGTTTTGTCAACAATAAATTTTAGAAAAAATTATGAGATGTGACTTGTGTGAATAAGATTATTAATCAAAGCAAATAAAGAGGCAAAGATTTTATAGTGGTTCAGTCCCGAAAAAGATGAGCTTACGTCCACTGTTTTTCACTATTTTCTGGAGAATTATAAGAACTCAAAATTATAATGTGTTATTTGAAAAGAAGAAAATACTCTTAAGAATTCTTTTGCTTCTCTAGATTTTGGCAAAGAGTCCCCATCCTGAAACATTGAACTCCCTTTATATAGATGAAGGTAGCTTAATGTTCCCAATTGTGAGAATGGGTAACTATACAATCGGGTAATACAATTTAAGTAACAACATAATTGGGTAATCACTTAAATCGGGTAACTGGTCGAACTTGAAAGAGAGACTTTTGTTTCCCTTTCCTTGTAGGTTACCCGTTTGACGAAGCAGAGACTAGTTTCCTTTTCTTTCGGATCGCACATAACCTATTCGGAGGAGGTCGCACACAACTCCTGCAGTGGAGGTCGCACATAACCTATGCAGTGGAGGTCGCACGCAACTCTTGCAGTGGAGGTCGCACATATTCTTACACATGTGACCTGGTATAGGATTTTAGACCGCACAACACTATCTATTGCATCTACAACAAAAATATTCAGTGTCACTATCCTTTACGAAGATGATTTTGATAGAGGACCTGCAAATAACACCAGCACTCCAAAAAAAATATATTTAAAATTAAGATCTTCAAATTGGTGAATTACAATTTAAGGAATCTAAAACAATGCAGCAAGAACGAGATCCACACCATTAAATCTTCCAGAAATTTTAGTGTTGCTGGCTATGGATCATAGAGGTTGTTGAATTCATAGAAGGAAAAACATCAAGTAAAAATTAGAAGGAAAATTAAAAGACCACTATCGAAAAGGAATTATTGGGGTAAAAGATTAATTTTTTTTCCATAACTATTATAATCTCACGGTTTTTTGTTTATTTATTTATTTGTTAGGTAGAATCTTCTTTTTGAGTTCATCTCACAGTTATTTTCAGTTCTTCTTATCTAGTTTTTTATTTTTATTTATTATTTTTTCATAATAATGATTTATCTTATTTATATTCTTTTAATGTTTGTTTCTAATTTGGATCAAATTGCTATCAATTCTAAAGTTGAACAGACTTAATTATCAAAATTGAAACTACGAGGACCTAATTGTTACAGACTATATAGTTAAGGGACCAAATATGGTAATAACCCTATTTAGAAAGTGCACCTCGTGAAAGAAAGCTAATATGTTTTAGAATACGAAAGCAATAGTAGTATTAAATAAATTGGTAGTTTTCTACATCATAAAGTGTATTCGGAAAAACAATGTGATCATGCAAAGTGTTATCATGTATTATGTTTTCTCTTTAGCATACTGTCACGATCCTACCCTTAAACTATACAATCGTACGGTATTTAATACAGTCTATCGTACTAAGTTAGTCTACCAATACTCAAGAAAGGGATTTAGAGTAAACTATGAGACAAAGTAGCAAAAGATAAGAGAGTTTGAGTAAATAAAAACTTTGTATTACTTTTAGAATACTTACAACTCTCATAAATAGGATTTGTATACAAATAAACCTAAGAGGTCCTTTATATAGGCAAAGCCTAAACTAACTAAAGCTTATGATCGTGTCGAGTAGTATGATCTTACAAAGGGTCTAGAATATTCCTAAATAAAGTAGTAATATCTACAAAGATATTTACATGGAGAAATCTAGAATAAGCATGACCTAGATCCTTCTAGGATGTTCACTCATCGTCTTAGCTCTTCTAAGTCATTCTAGGAGTTGCTAGGACCATCCTAACCTATCTAGCACCATCTGGCCTTGTCTAGAGCCTTCTAGGACGTAGTAGCACCATCTAGAGTCTTCTAGCACAGCCAAGATCTCTCTTGATCATTCTAGAAGTGTCCACCATGTTCTAGGGTCTTCTTCTATCTTTTTGAGTGAGCAGTATATATAGAGGATCTTAAAGCCATGGGCAACAATATTTGGATTTTGGGGAGCCAAATGAGTGGGGTGTAGTACCCTCCTCCACTCAAGTTTGCGATGTTCCCGTCGCACCATCAACTTTGAACTGCTCGATATAGTTTTTGAATTGCCATAGGGCATCCTCATGCTCCCAGCTAGCCTCGGCCTCGGGAAAATTCTTCCATTTTTCGAGATATTCACGATAATTAGGTATACCATGTCAGCGGATCAAGTGATCTGCTAGAATATACTCCATCTTTTTATCAAAAAAGGTTACCACCGTAGTAGGAGTCCTTTTGGACTCGCCCCTTGAAGGATTTTCCTCATCTCCATGGTAGGGTTTTAGCATGCTAACATGGAAGACAAAGAAAATCTTTAACTTGGTAGAGAGTGAAGTTTATAGGAGACTTTATCCACATGCTTGAGTACCGAAAATGGACCTTGTACTTGCGGACCAGCCCTTTATGCACTTTCTTCACTGTTTTGAATTGTTGGAACAATAGCTTGACAAAAACTAAATCCCCTTCTTGGAACTCAATATGCCTCCTTTTTTTGTTGGCCTACTTTTTCATTCTTTTAGAAGTTTTATTCAAGTAGGCTCTAGCTAACTTCACTTATTCATGCCATGCCTTAGCAAACTTGAATGCCGCTAGACTCTTCCCCCTGTAACTTGTCGCTAAGGCATGTGGAGTCATAGGTTGTTGACCCATGACTATCTCAAAGGGGCTTTTATCCGTGGACTCGTTCCTCTGGAGGTTAAAGGAAAATTGGTCTACATCAAGTAATTTTACCCAATCCTTTTAGTTAGCACTTACAAAGTGCCTTAAGTATAGCTCCAGCAAGGCATTCACCATTTCTGTCTGGCAATCACTTTGGGGGTGAAAGTTAGTAGAAAAGATCAAATATGAACCCATCAACTTGAATAATTCTATCCAAAACCTTCCAGTGAATTGGAGGTCATAATCACTTACAATGTTCGATGGGACTCTCCAGAGTTTCACGACATAATTCATGAAGAGCCCCGTGGACTCATCGGCTAGATAATCGGGTAAAGCAGTTATGAAGGTGGCATACTTGCTGAAGCAATCAACTACCACTATGATACTGCTAAAGCCCTCTGACTTAGGCAGGCTAGTGATAAAATCCATGAAAACACTCTCCCACAGTCTCTCAGGAATGGGGGAGGTTTCCAACAACCCACCTGATGATTGTTGTTCTACCTTGTCTTATTGGCACGCAAGCATAGGCCTCGACATCATCCATTAGTTGAGGCTAATAGTAGATAGATTTGATAAGAGTAAGAGTGCATTTCTGACCCAGGTGACTAGCCCATAAAGAATCGTAGTACTTTTTGATAAGCTCTTTTCGTAAGTTCCCCTACTTAAGCAAATAGAGTCAGTTGCCTTTGGCATAAAGAAGTATATTACTCAGCCAAAAGCATCTCGTCTTTCCTTCCTTCATTAGGGGTAGCAGGCTCCTTGCAAGAATATCATGTTCTAGCCCTTCCTTGATTTTCTCCATTGAGGTACTATCGGGCTTGCTTAAAGCGGCTAGCTCTGCCACCACATTGGCCTTCCCAAGTTTGTATTCAAGTCTATAGTTGAATTATGCCAAGAAGTCTTGCTATCAAGCTTGCTTAGGACTCAACTTGTTCTGAGTTTGAAAGTAGTTTCTGGCTATGTTATCGATCATGATCATAAAGTAAGTACCTAACAAGTAATGTTGCTATACTCTTAGGCAGTAGATAATGACAGTCATCTCTTTTTCTTGCATCGTGTAGCGTCTGTTAGTGTCGTTGAGCTTGCGGCTTTCATAAGCAATGAGACGCCTTTCTTGCATTAGTACTCTTCCAATAGCAAAGTCAGAGACATCCGTGTGAAGTTCTTATGACTTAGAGTGGTCAGGCAAACTGAGAACTGGCTCTTCACTTACTGCCCTCTTTAAGTCTTCGAATGAGACTTGACACTCAGTGTCCACTCCCAAGACTTGTTCTTCTTGAGCAGGTTAGTAAGTGGCGCTGTTTTTACTGAGTAGAACTTGATGAACCACCTATTATAGTTCATAGGTCTGAGGAAAGATCTCAATTCTGGTACCTTAGTAGGAGGTTCCCACTCTTGGATGGCTTGCACCTTGTCTTCATTCGTAATAAGTTTCCTATCCATTATCTTATACCCTAGGAACATCACTTCCTCTTGGGCGAAGGAGCACTTCTCCTTCTTGATGAATAGATTATTCTTTCTCAAGACGTCGAACACCTTCCTCAAATATTCTAGATACTCTTCCATGGTCTTGCTATAGATGACTATATCATCAAGGTAGACTACCTTGAACCGATCCAGGTAGAGATGGAATAGTTTATTCATAAGGGTGCAAAAGGTAGCAGGTGCATTAGTAAGACCAAATGACATGACTAAGAACTCGTAAGCACCATACTTTGTCACGCACATGGTCTTGGGCTCATCACCCTCTGCTGTGCGCATTTGGTAGTACCCCAAGCACAAATCAAGCTTCGAGAAGAATCTAGCATTCCTAAGTTGATCGAACAAGTCTGCAATAAGTGGGATAGAGTACTTATTCTTTACCGTCACTTTGTTAAGAGCCCGGTAATCAGTGCACATCCTTAGTGAGCCATCTTTTTTTTTTCTAAAACAATATTGGGGTACCGAAAAGAGCTTTGGAGTGCTTGATGAAACCCGTATCAAGCAACTCCTTTAGTTATTTTTAGAGTTTCGCTAACTTCGGAGGGGGATAGGGAGTCATCGTAGATGGCCTCATGCTTGGCTCAAGCTCGATTTCATGATCTACCTCCCTCCTAGGTGGAAGTTTCTTGGACAGGGCATTAGGCATCACATCTTGGAATTCATCCAAGACAGCCTGCAACTCCATGGGCAAGTTACCTTTAGGTTCCAACTCTTCCTCATCGTGCTCTTTTAGGATGGCCAAGTAACTTTTCTCCTCCCTTCTCAAGTCTTTCTTAAATTGAAGTGCAGAGAGTACTTTATTTTCCACTTTTGTGGACCGTTCCGTTGGTACCGTACAAGACTTTTCATTATCCATGATGCACATAGAGTTGGCAAAAGGAACAGGGAATGCCCGCATTGCATCAAGGAACTCTAAACTAAGCACCACTGTAAAATCATCTATTGGTACCACTGATAAGTCAAGTTGGCTAGTCTATCCACCTAAGCTAGCCTAAATACCATGAGCCACCCCATGAATAGTGCGTACTGCTGAGTTTACTGCCTTGAAGGAGCCTCATCCATTGGAAACTGTCAAGCTTTACTGCCTACCTTCATCAACAGAGACAAAGTTATGGGATATACCCGTGTCAACCAAGGCTTTAGTGGCCTTGCCATTAATTATTGCATCCACAAAGAGTATGCCCTTAGCTTATGACTTAAGGGTTGATTGTAAGGTGCTAAGGAGTTGCAAAAAACCAACACGTCCACCATCATCTTCCCTATCACTTTCTTCTTGGCTTGACTCGGAGGTAATTAAGGCATTGAGAGCTTTCTTTTTAGGACACTCGTGTGCCTAATATGGCCTATCACAAAGAAAACACTTGACTCTTAGCTTAGAGAAGTCACGATCTTCCTTCTCTTTATCCTTGTCTTTGTGCTTGTAGGATGAACTATTCTTGTTCCATTTTCCTTCTTTCATTTGCTCTCCCTCACTCTTTGCTCCACCACCCTTCTTATCTTTGGCCTTAGAAGGGTCCTTGTCAGTAGAGTAATCAATAAGGCTCTAAGTTATGGCGATAGCATCGGCCAAGTCTTGGACACCACGATGCTTGAGCTCTAACTTGGCCCAATTCTGAAGACCATCCATGAACAAGAGCAAGGCATCTTTATTTAAGTATCAGGGACTTCGAGCAAGAGTGTGGTAAACTTTTTCATATAGTCTCTCACACTACCAGATTGTTTGAGGGGGTGAAGTCAGCTTCTCGCCTCCTATTCGACATTCTTGGCGAAGAATTGCCTCTTTAGCTCTCTCTTGAAGTCATCAAAGGTGGCTATGGTGCATACTCCTTGTTGTATCTCCCCGTGTCTTCGCTTCCACTATAGCATGACAATATTGGTTAGATACAAGACTGTATTAAGAATTTTACCGGCGTCATCCATCATACCGGCGGCCTCGAATTATTACTTGAGTTTCCATAGGAAGTTCTCAACTTTCTGAGCATCTCAAGTGCCATTGAAGGTCTTTGGTTTGGGTACCTCGACCTTCCTTATCTCAATAGTTATTCTGATGGTCACCACTCGTGGCCACAAAGCAAGATCACTATCCATCTCATCAACTCTAAGTAAAACATTAGTGAGTTTTCTTTAGAAGAGATCTCGTACCTTGGCAATCTTCCAATAAAGGGACTCAATCATGCACCTTAAATTGGCCTCTAGCCCACCAAAGGTATCTTTGATACCACTGTAGATCTCCACATCCTCGGTCTCTAAACCATCGCAACGGCCATCTAGCTCATCTACTCACTCGCCCAACATGCCCAAGTTAGACTCTAGTCGGGACACCCTAACCTCCAAACTAGTTACTACATCCATTGACTTGCTACGAGTAGCACCCTTCTTCCTTTCATCGCGCCCAAGTTTGGAAGCACTAACTTCAATGAGGTTGGGAGTTGCAACCATGGTCTTCATATAGACAATAGAATACCAAGATATAACGAGCAACTAAAGCTCTGATACTATGCTACCACATCCTTAGTCTTAAACTAGACAATCATGCGGCGCTTAGCATAGTCCGTTGCACTGAGTCAGCCTACCAATACTTAAGAAAGGGATTTAGAGTAAGCTGTGAGATATAATGGTAAAAGATAAGAGAGTTTGAGTAAATGAAAGTTTTGTATTACTCTTAGAATGCTTACAACTCTCACAAATGAGACTTGTGTACAAATGAACCCAATGGGTCCTTTATATAGGCAAAGCCTAAACCAACCAAGGGTTATGATTGTACCAAGTAATATGATCTTACAAAGGGTCTAGAATATTCCAAAATAAAGTAGTAATATCTACAAAGATATTTACATGGAGAAATTTAGAATAAGCATGACCTAGATTCTTCTAGGAGGTTCATCCATTATGTTAGCTTTTCCAAGTTGATCTAGGACCTTCTAGGACTGTTCCAACCCATCTAGCCTTATCTAGAGCCTTATAGGACTTAGTAGTACTATCTAGAGTCTTCTAGCACGACCAAGACCTCTCTTGATCATTCTAAAAGTGTCCACCACGTTCTAGGTCCTTCCTCTATCCTTTTGGGTGAACATTATATATAGAGGATCTTAGAGCCATGGGCAGTAACATTTAGATTTTAGGGAGTCAAATGAGCAGGGCGTAACAATACGCACTCTAAGTTAATTAATAGGGGTAACGATATGAATAACCCAGAATTATACCTGTAGTACCTCTTTGCCCTTAAATTTTTAACTTATATAGTAGTAGTCCCTGAATTTTGAAATTTTTATAACAATGATCTTTTTATCATAAATTGTTAAATATTTAATAAAAATAATTCATTACAAAATACACGGTTTAGTAACTGTGATCAAGAATGACATTTGGAATTGTTAACTTATATAGTAGACTATAAAGACTTATGCAATTATTGTAGTAATGACTATTTTTTCCACTAACTGTTAATTTTTTAATAGAAATAAGTCTTGTGTAAAATGCATAATTTAGTAGTTATAGCTAAAAATGAGATTTTAACTCATTGAAGTAAATAATAGCTAATTATGCGTTTTGTCTAGAACTATTTTCTATTAAAAAACTAATAGTTTGTGACAAATGGATCATTGCTCTAACAATTGTATAATTCATAGATCATTACCGTGAGTTGAAAATTCATAAACAAAGTAATATAATGAATATAATTCAAGAACCATTATTATAATTAATCCTAATTAATATCCGTCTACGAATTCAAAATCATATGTAGATTTTATACTATTACATATATATATATATATATATATATATATATATATATATATATATATATATATATATATATTGAAAGGATGTTATACATATATTAATTTGTCATATAATAGTTTTTCTTGCATAGAAACTAGCTTAAATAATGCAGAATAATATCTCATATCCTACATTTTTAACACCACTCAACTGTATGGTATATGATTTGTCAACATACAATTGTTATATCATTAAATTATTTTTAGTAGGTTTTAATTCACTAAATGAATAATAATAACTCATTTATCACATCATGTAGTATTAAAAAAAAATAATAAACGAGGTGGAATCCTAATGCAATCTCAACATGATAACATACCGTAAAGTTTTACTTGAGTCAACACATGGGCCTAGGCCTTCTGTCTTCTATCATTGCGAACTTAATAGACATGCCCGAAATTGTCAGGTCATGGAGCCCTTTGAAGTTTGAAGTTTTGAATGCCCAAGTCAATATTTGTTCTTGAAATATTTTGAACTATTTTTTTCTTTTTTAAATTTTCCAAAAGAAAGATTTGAATATAGAAAATTTTCAAATTCACCGTGCCACCGTTCACATCTAAGAACACTTTAGTTTCTTCAATGTAGACTTAAAGCTGGCTCCTCTTGATTTAAAGTATATGAGACGATTTAGAAGACCTTATCTCTCTGCAACTCGAGTCAAATTTAACGTATTTTGGTTTATTCTTTATTCAATCATCCACGACAGAATATTATGACTAGAAAATTTAAGCTCTCGAAAGAAGTCAAAGTCCTTTTTTTTAAAAAAATAAATAAACAGATAAATTTCTTGACTACATGAAACGAAACAAAATAAACTCTATATACTCTAGTCCAAAATCAACAAAATCGATATTCGAAGAAATGTTTGTGTAACTGTGTTTGTTTTAGGAAAAACACTGTTATTTTGAGACTTTATGGCAGAAACGTTGGGGGTACGATCGACTCAAAAGTTCAAAACTAGTATTCCAATATATTGTATGGAACATTTTCAACTGTACTACTTATGGAATCAAATTAATTGAACTTTTTTTATGCAGCTGTTGCAGCTTATAGTTCTTGAATATTTGGAACGCTAGCTTCATTTATATATATATATATATATATATATTATTTTTTTCAACTCTTCATTATAATTTATTATATATTAAAATATTTAACTGAATAATAGATAATATAAATACTTGTCAAACTAGGAGACTAAAAATTAAAAAAAAATGTATTTAACCATCCTCTACTTCAATTCCAACCTAAACCCACTCTATGGACTTACTTTAATAATCCCAAGAAAAACAAGAAAATTATAATATAAATACCAACAGATTAAAACCAACTTATATGTCGAATTATATTTGTCATCTAATTAGTAAATGCTAAAAAATGATTTATAGAAAAATGTATCTTGCTAATTATGATTAAAACTTGTTCATCCCAACCCACCACGTAATTTTTTCTTTTCCTCATCAGTCCGATCACCAAATAATTAGTTGGTTGTGACAAGTGGGTAGAAGATTTGACATGTATATAGTATTAGGGCAGCATTAAGTAGAACAACTGAATTTGGAACACTATGATCAGTTGCCATAATCTGCCAATCAAGTTATAACAAGTGGATTTTTTTCCCCCCATTTGTGCTAGATGGTTTGCTCTGTATAAAAGTAATCATATTTATCTTTTGTAGCTGTTATTATTTAATTCTATTGTTCATTCAATTGGAAAGATTCATTAATTTTATTTAACAATCACAGGGTAACAAGTCAGCTACATATTACTTGGTAAAAAATTTGGGATTAGATACGAAAATATATCCCTGTGGGGATAGTATTAGGTATTTCAAGATTTATACTAAGATTTTAACACTAATATATATCTAATATATATAGTATATGAATAATCACTGTTTAATTAGTACGTTAAAACTTATCATGAACAAATTAATTATATTCACAAAGTAAATCATGACAATTCACGTACCACTAACTCACATGCATGCTCCGATTAAAGATATAGTACAAGATATCTAAGTATTATCCATACCAATAGTTTCTAACATATAGAGGGCCATCCTTAAACTAAACATATTGAAAGGGCCACTTTTCTTTTTTCCTCTAATTCAAACACGGATCCGAAACTTGTGGATTTCTTTCTTTAAAAGGAGGATGTTTTGATCATAATTGAACCTTACATAATATTTGATCCGAACATAATTGTTCACAAAACCCGTAGTCATCATACATAGTTTGTGTTAGATATTCCTTGTAAGATTGCCTTTTCAAATGTACGTGAAGCCTTTTCCTCACTATTAACCAAGACTGAAGTTGATAATAAATTTGTGGGTATGAAATATTCTCATTCGGGTCCTAAAGTTAGCCACTTATTTTTTTGTAGATGACTCACTAATTTTTATTTGAGCCACAGAGGATTATTGTCGTCAAATTTTAAAGATATTACATGTCTATGAATCAATCTCTAGCTAGTCGATTAGACTACAAGAAACGTGACTTTCTCTAACGCATTTTTTCGTCGGAAAAAGTAGCATAAAAACGTCGGTGAAAGGTATTTGACAATTACTAATGTAATTTCTCGTCGGTGACTATTGTCGGTGTAAGATCGTAGCTTAATGTCACTTTCCGACGGAAATTTAATTTCGTCAGTAAAAGTAACCTTTACCGACGCATTAGTGAGTTTTACCGACGCACGATTTACGTCGGCGAAAGTTTTTCGTCGGTGAAAATATGACCAAATTCGAAATCTACTTGACTTCCACCGACAAATAAATGCGTCGGTGATTCACCGACGCATTTATACGTCGATGAAAGTTATTAAAGAAATAATTTAAAAATATACAATACATTTTTTGATGACAAAATGCGTCGGTAAAAATATCTAGAAAATATTTTTAAAAATAAAAATAGGTTTACTGATGACAAAACCCGTCGGTGAATATATTTTCATAGAATATAAATAATCTTTTATCGACGCAATTCTACGTCGGCAAAAATTTTATTAATTTGTTAAAAAAATTTTATTTAATTGATTGTTATAATTATTTATTAATTAATATTTAATTTGGTTAACTAATATATTAAAATTTGGAAGAACATATATTAACACAATTTTTATTAAATAAAGAAAATATATAAATTGTATCTAAAATTAGAATATATTATAAAATAAAAAACGTCTACAATTCTAGAGGCGGAGGCGGCGGCATCTCGATGCCGAGTTTTGCAATCAATGTTTGAAGTATCCAATTTTGCTCGTTGAGTTGTTGCTGAGTCTCCTTGAGCCGGCATTGGTTCTCTGCTTCCTTTTTGGCCCTTTGTTGCTGAGTCTCATCGATCCGCCGTGCGTGCTCCGCATCCTTCTCAGCTAGCTGCTACTTCAAGGTGGCGATGGTCTCAGCTAGCTGCTACTTCAAGGTGGCGATAGTCTCAGCAACTTGTCCCATACTGGTAGCCCTCTGTCCTCCTATACTTTTCAGCCGAGGGAGTGCTCCCAACCCTTTCTGCCACCTAGATCTAGTTCCTAAAGCCTTGGACATGATCTGAAATTCATCGACCTGTTCTGGCCCCACCACAGACTCAACAGACGAGACACCATCTCTAAGCTTAGACTGAGCACAAGATTGAGTTTAAGTGAGCGCCTCCGCCCTGGACGTAACCATCTCCGCCTAGAAAATAAAATAAAAATTAAAGTAATTATAATTTATATACGTAAGTTAAATATTTTAAACAAACAGAATGAATTCTTACATGTTTCTCCTGGATGTACTTATTCCGCCAACCAGATGGCTTGTGATGGTAGCTCTCGAAGTAGTCGATAGGGCTCATAACCTCTCCGATCTCTAGGTTGCCTTATGAAAAGTAGGAAAAAAAGGATAGATTATTTGGTTATAGTATATTTTGTACTGATTAGAGAAAATGTTTAACTTTCTAACCTTTGCCTTCATCTGACTAATCATACTAGATGGCCCCTGTGCAAGCAGATACAATTGCTTAGATCGATTTTCCGAATTCCGTGTCGAGACTTTCTGCCAAAATACACAAGTTGTTAGTTTCACCATTGATTATAATTTATTCTTAATAATTTTTTTTTTTTTTGTAAAAGCGTGTTAATTACCTCAAACTCTTGAGAATCGAAACGATCGTACAAAATATTCTACCGATCGAAGGGAACGTTCTTGTACGAATTGACATTAATAAAAGCCATATCCCTCTTACCTCCCAATTTCGTAAAATGATTCTGCATCATGTTGTGCCAATCCCGTAAATATGCCATCATATACTGCTCAATAGAGTCCATGAAGAGTGCATCGGACCGAGGATAATCAAACTTCACCTATGAAATTAAAATGGACAATTATTAATAAAGACTTTATTAAAATAGCTTAAAATAATCTTTTAGGAAACTCACTCACCTCCATCCGGTTCAAGATGAGCTCAATGTCTTCTTTCTTCACATCCTTCCATGTTGGAGTGGAAGCTAGGATGGTGTCTCTAACTATCTTAGCAAGAATGTTCAAGAACACCTTGTCATGATCCAAGATAGGCTTCCCTGTCTTCTCACAAAACTCGACCTTCAATCGTTCAAGTATCCTCCAAAAGATGGTACAAGTTCCTCCCTCTTTTTTTGGTGTTCAGTATTTTATTACATATTTTGGTACACTAAAATGATGAACACATATTCTAAAAATTATGTTTAACAAGCTGCACATACGTCACCAAGTACCAAGAGGTGTGCACACTAAGTGTGCATACTCAGCTCTTAATACCAAGTGTGTGCATATATATGCACACACAACACTTAGTGCCAAGTGTGTACACATTTTCACAACAAAATCACCTACATTATAATATAAATTAGATAGAAATCTAAAATATATAGATAACTATAAAAACTAGAAAAAAAAATCAACCAAACAAACATAAAAGTAAGTATAATATCCAAAATGCACAATAATCAATAGATACTAGTGAGTAAAAATAGAAAGCATAACTCATACATCCAAACCTGAAATCCCACATTGGACATATCATGATCATTTTTCATTTTTTGTGTGATATATAAACATTTTCTCAATTAAGACTCTAATATGCTCAACAAAGAGACACTATTGTGAAAATGAGCGTATTTAAATCTAAATGGGCTACTTAAGATGGTAAATCGAATCAAATATATTTAGGCCTGACCTGAAATGAATTCAAACTTCAATGTACTGTAATTCAAAGTTTAGGGTAGCATAAAAATGCATTATTTTCAAGAACCAATATATAGTATTTGGCAAATAAGATCCAAAGATCCTAACATTAGATAACACTTCCCAACTCCATAATAATATAAATGTAACATCAATTTTCAACAGCAAGGTTTGGAGAGTAATGAAAATGAACCAAAAATATTGTATCCTTCTAATATATAAGTTTCAACGGCAATTATTATATCATGGATATAATTTCATAACATGGTCATGATACATGTATTTTACAAAAATTCATTTAAGAAAAAAAACTGAAATTATTGATTATGAGAATTAACCAAATTTTGTTCCGTCAAAAGAGAAAAATTACGTTTTTTTTTCAACCTAAATGATTAGCCACTATGGACTGTATAGCCAGCTCAACCACTTTAAACTCTGTCATCATCATTTTTTTAAAAAAAAAAAGTTAAAAAAAAAACTCTTCAAAAGCAGCTAAAACATGACCCAGAAACAAAATTAAATGATAAATAAAATTTTGCTAAAGTATTCTCAGAATCTAGTCATAGTGGTAGCGTATTCTCCTGCTGAAACCCAATATAGTTCACAGAGCTCTATTTCATTCAAGAAACATGATTTTTAGTTCACCCAAAATGTAATTAAAATTAATAAATAAATTAAAAATCATATACCTTTTAAATTTGGAAGTAAATTACTGTACCCACACTCTAGTACCAACCGATTAGGGGACGACGTCTACGGGCAGACAATGGCAAAGGAAATCAGTGGAAAAGAAGGATTTTGTCAATTTCAACCACATCATCAACATGGCAAACAAAAAATTAAAATCATAATCTTATAGACTACGGACTCCAAAATCACCATTTCACACTCTGAATCATACAAAAAAATTAAAATCCAAACATATTACACACTTTCTTCCACTCACTCAATAAAAAAAAAAATTTAAATTTAAATTTAAATTTAAAAAAAATGGGCCAATCAATACAAAAAAATAATTCGATGCCTTCGAAAATGAGAAACTTTATCGGGCTCAACAGACAAACTCTAATAGTAACCATAATCCAAATTTTGAAGATTAAAGAAGAAGAAGAGAGATTTGGGTCATAGAAAAAGTTTGATACCTGACGATTTAGGGTCCTGGTGGATCTGATGATGACATTGGAATTCAGTGATTTTTATTACCAAATTATTATTTTGGCTTGAGAGAGAAGCCTTGTCCTTTTTGGAAGATAGATAGAGCTAGAGAGGAAAGAGAGAACTCAAGGAATTGATGGATCTTGAGGAGGGTAACATAGAAAGAGCTTGAGATTGGAGAGAGAGAGAGAGAGAGAGAGAGAGAGAGAGAGAGAATGAGCTTCAGAGGAGAGAAAGAGAGAGCTTGAGCGGCGGAAGAATGAAAGAGAGGTCATAGGGTTTTATCATAATCCTATTTCAAAACGATGTCGTTTTGCTTCTTTTTTTTTTAATTAAAAAATTAACATTTGTCGACGGAAACCATTAATCCGTCGGCGTACTGACACTATATCAACAGAGACCTATCGGTGAAAGATGTCTAATAATTAATTTTTTTAGCAATCTTTTACCGACGGATTTCACTTAAATCCGTCGGTGAATGTAAGCTTTCATCGATGGTCTATTAGTAATTTGTCGGCAAAAATCATGTTTTTTGTAGTGTAGTGTAGCTTGCATAAATCTACTATCACCTTTAATCCGAATGTCAGTGAGGATATTAGAGGGCATATCCAACGCACTTTAGGCCTTTTTTAAGCTTTGGCTCATGATACTTATCTGAGATTACCCACTATCGTTGGTCAGAACAAATAGAAAATATTTGCCTCACTTAAGGATTGAGTTTGGAAGCGAGCTCAGAATTGGAGATGAGAAATTTTCTTTATTGGGGGTAGAGAAATTCAAGTTAAACCTGTTCTACAAGTTATTCTGAGCTATATTCTGAGTTTATTTAAAGTCCCGACTATGTTATATAAGGAAGTTCAATCTATTATTCTTCGGTTCTGGCGAGACCTGGTCAATGGTGAGTGAAAAATTGCTTAGGTGAAGTAGGATCGTGTCTGTCTAATTAAGGATCTAGGCAGTCTTAGCTTCAGAGATCTCCAGATGTTCAATCAAGCTTTAGTGGCTAAGCAATCTTAGCGTTCCATCTGTAATCCTCACTCGTTAGTGGGTCGTCTACTATAAAGTAGATATTTCCCTAACTCAGAATTTTTTTTAGCATCGGATAAATAGAGGTTGTCTTATCTTTGGAAGAGTCTCTCATGGGGAAAAGAGTTAATACTCAACGGAATTAGATAGAGTGTAGGATCAAGAGAGAAGATTAGGGTGTTCACTGACCCTTGGTTCCTTAGACCAACTTCTTTTAAGATCGTCTCAGTGCCCGTGGCATATATCCCTCTAGTCAAGGATCTTCTGTTATCGACAGGAATTTGGAATGATACCATAATAAAGAATAATTTACTCCCAATTGACAGTGACCTAATTTTCTCAAACTCTTTGAGTCTAGTGGAGAGAGAAGATGATCCTATTTGGCACTGTGATCCATCAAGAGCTTATACTATTAAGACCAAATATGGTCCTTCTAAATGAACAGATCATTGGCTCAGTGTGTAGCTCTTCCTCCATCTTTCAGTAGTGAAAAACTCTTTGGAAATTAAATATCTCTCTAAAGCTTTGCATTTTTTTTTGACGAGTCTTTCATAATGCACTGTCATCTCTTAATAATCTGGCTAAGAGAAGAGTAGGAAATGATATATGGTACTCGTGTTGCACATATTTGGTTGAATCCTTTGCCCATGCTATTTTCTTTTGCGACTTCAGTGAATGCATTTGGAAAAAATCTAGTATGTGGACCTTTATTAAACTGCTGAAACAGGATGCCGTGGGAGATATATTGTGAGGAATGTTTTCGACTTTGCCAACGGAGGAGTTCGAATGGTTTAGGGTCTTACTTTGGTATATTTGGAATGACAAGAATCGTTTAGCTCATCGAGACACCAACCATGCCCTTCACCTTCTGATCGAATATGTAAATTCTTTTATCAGTGAATATCGAGACTCTCTAAAGTTGGGCAAGTTGTCTTCTCCTCTTATCCTTGATCTATCAGTCTCACCCCCTTGTTGGAAACCGCCTCTTTCTGGGTACATAAAATTCAATTCAGATGCTTCGGTACATAGTGGGGCAAACTTAGCCGGTTTAGCTGGAGTTTTCAGAGATTAGTATGATGTGGTTATTGCAGCTTTTGCTCAAAATCTTTCGATAACTTCTTGGTAAAAGATAGTGAGTTTCTCTCCATTCGGGAGGGTCTCTTTTTTTGGACAGCATGAGAGAATATCAAAGTTTATTCTATCAATGGTCTTAATTGGAGTGCCTCTTTCTGTGCTAGTACTTGAATTTTTGAAGATATTAAATCTCTGTTATTGGAGTGCCTCTTTCTGTGCTAGTACTTGAATTTTTGAAGATATTAAATCTCTGTTATGGTCTATTAGTTGTGGTACTTGTCTTTTTATCCCTTGTCTTGGGAATAGGGTGGTCTCCACGTTAGACAGACATGTTCTAGGTTTCATCTTGTCCTTGGTCTATTTCTTCAGTGGTTGCAGCAGATTTATTTTTATAATTTCTGTACTTGAATTTATATATATATATGCACGTGAAGTATAATTTTGGAAAATTAATATTTATTCTTTGCAAATTATTGACAATATAATTCTTTTTTTTTTTTTTGAAATGAATTTAATTCCTGCGTTAATGGGAATCATCAAAGAGAAAAATATTCTTTTGTGCATGCAATATTATTGAGCCTGCATATGAAAATGGTGAATGCCCCCACCACTAATAAATAAAAGGAGGAGCTCAAAGATTGGAAAATAGGGGTTCGAGTTCCACAAAAGGAGGGTCCAAATTAGGACACAAAAGAAGTAATGGGGTCATACATGTGACCCAAAATAGAAAACGAATAAATTGGTTCATGGGTCCTCTTGACCCCATCTTTGGGGTTCTTGCAGAGCCTTCTGTATAACTTTGGGAAGATAAGGACAAAACTTGAAAATTGCAAAGGCATCAGACTGACGAAAACCACCTCTCCCAAAAGCCATAACATGGTCGGCAATTTGATAGGGAAATATGACTACAAAGTCAAGTTTCATCATATCTCTTGTTTCTCCATCTGTTTCACTTTTCATAGAACTTTATAAAATTTAGAGACATAAATTTAAACTCCCTAGTTATTAGTCTTTTTTTTTTTTTCCCCAAAAATGTTGTTAGAGTTATTATTATTATTATTATTATTATTGTTTTTGATCTCCAATTAGTGCATTGTCTAATAGGACACCATGTTTGTGTCATGGGCATTGGGCGACCCAATAATGGAAGTCAGTCTTAGGTTTTGGGGTGGCGATGGAGATGGAGATGGAATTAACCCCTCAGTTCGGGCATGCTTGTAATCATTCTTTTCTTGGAATTTTTGGGTACACAAGTGGGGAGTAGCTATGCCTCCAAAAGTTTTCAAATCCAATTTGTTTGACTAAGAATAAATGATGCTTTATGTTATATATATTAATTTTCCTTTTCTCTAGCCTTGGAAAAAATTGTTTTTACTTCTGCGCATGTGACATTGTAGAACCATATGTACGTTATTTTCTACGCTCCGTCAATAGTGACGTGACGACGATATAACATTATCATATTGTTATTACTGTATGTTATGATATAATATAAGAAAAGAAATTATATCAATTGTCGCATTAGCACCACAAGTACTATTATCAATAGTCTATTAACCTAATTGGTGCCTTTCGTCTTTGAAAGGTGTACGAAAATTTAATTGGCAACATTTTTCTCTTCTTTTTGGCTTAGTCCTTTTCCATCATCAATTGAATCAGTTTCAGCATATTATAACTACTATTTTCGGCTATTGTAAAAAAGCCAACGCCAAATTGCGAGCTAAATTTTTTTTTGTTATTTTTTTCTTAAAGGGCATTGTTGCTATTATTTAACAACGCAGGTTTAAGCGTTAACATCTTTTATCTTTACTAATTAATGATAAATACCATTGGAAAAAGCTAATTATCTTTACGACATCTTATGTGAGTATCCCACTTAATTCCAATCTGCTGTTAATTTTCAACATTATTTTAGTTACCACCATAAAAATTGTCGCTTTACCATCATTTTAAATGATTTCGACCCATATACATCGATTACTGCCGTTAGTTAGTTTACGTTATCTGTTTTGTCATTATGAACTCTATCACTAATTCCAATCCTAATCATGTTTTTCAATTTATTTTGGTGCAGAAACCAAAAGCTACCCCCCGAAAAAAAAAGGCGTCATACATTTGAACCGATTAATAGATATATAACAGACTTTACCACTGAATTGTCATTTTGTGTACACAATTCTATCTCTTGATTATTTTGTTGAAAAATGTAATTGATTAAAGATTTATGAATGTTATTCTTAATTAATTGCACTTTAAAAGATGAGGGGTAAATGTAACATGCAACTGACAAAAGGAAGAACCCAGGACATGATGCAACTTACACATCACATAAACCTTACGCATCATATAAATATTCTATTAATTTGGTCTATTTTCTCGCCAACTGGTACTTGAATGATGTTGGAAGAAACGCATTAGATCATCTGAAGGTCGATTTCACTAAATCTACGTCACTTAACTTACAAGCAAATATTAACTTGAAGCAAAACATTAATCTCTCTCTCTCTCTCTCTCTCTCCACGCAATAGCTTAAACAAACACAAAATTCCAAAATGACAAAATGGGAGAGCATCGAGAAAGGGTGATTGAAGATAAGAGAAATTAGTACTGTGATTGATAAGGTGCAACTCACTTTGGAGGGGACAAGGAAACGACAAGGTTCCCTTTTCTTTCTTAATTCTTTAGCACATTTTGATTCCAAACACAATAGTTTAAAGCATCAGAATCACTTGCATGATAAGCTAGTGCGATTTTTTTTTTGTTTTTTTTAAAAAATCTAATATATAATCCTAAGCAAGAGGAAATATAAGAACATATAGCTAGGGTCAGTTTCGTACGAGGGGGATGTTCACGGTTTTGAAAATTTCCGGTTTCCAATTTTATAATATAATTCGTCCTATAATTATATGAATAGACCATATATATTATTCTTCTAGAAAATGATTTTTTTTGTGATCTTACGTAATCCATATCTTTTACCACTTAAACATGTAATCTCAGTCTCTTTAATTTAGCATGCGCATAAAGTGATGAATCAAAATGAGTAACTCAAATAATATATATCAACCACGAGGAAGGAAATTTGTAACATATTGATTTATATATACACATATATCTACACACTAACATGCATGCAATAACTTGTGCTTCAGTTTTCTACAACTGCTTTGCAATGTTGTTTTTTCTTTAATAATATAGTTTCTTTAAGGCACGGGTTGTAGACTAGTAGTTGTTGAGTTTTGAGTCAGCATGGTTCAAAAGAATAAACTTTGCAAAAGTAGAGTAAAACTCATTAGAATAATACTTCAAATAAATCTTTTTCATGGACTTATTAACAATATCATATCCATTTAATTTTGAATTTTGAATTGTCACAACCAAAAATCATACAAAGAGATATCTAACGATTATGTAGCTATTAAGTGTTCCATAACCACTTAATGTATAATCATCATAGCTATAGCTAGCCAGCTAGTTAACAATACTTGGGAAATTCTTTTAGCTCTCGAATCCAAGAATTTTAAGTATTTTAATTAAGGATTCTAATTTATTCACCGGTTTTGTCATAGAAAGTGGTTTTACTCTACACTAAACCGCTGATAATTTAAGATCTCCAAAGGTGCAGGAACTAAAGAGGTAAAAAGTGCTTGGGAAATTGGGTACTATTAATGAAAAGATATTAGGGGTAAGAAAATATGTCATAAATCATACAGTAATGTTTAAGAGAAGATACTAAAAGTGGATTTGAAGGAGAGAGAGAGAGAGAGAGAGAGAGTGGAAGTGGAAAGGACAAAAGATGGGGAGGTGCATGTTAGCTGAAGTGGAAAGGCAGCACTTTCCTACGTCATTCCTATTTTAGGTCTTCGCCATAAGATTCTCTTTGTTCTAAGCTCTTCATCTCATCTCAACCGTGTGGGTCACTGTTCCCATGTTAGATCCCAATATGCTTTTTGAAACCTAAACCTTTGCACGTGAGATTACCAAATTACCCCTCCTTTCACCGTAAAACCCACGGTCCCAAATTTACCGTGGTTCTATGAATCCGTAGATTAATTGTTTTAATGGGAAAAGGTTTGCTCCTAATTATGTTCTAATCATGCATGTTTTTAAGGTACTTACTTCTGCCAGATTCCAACCGGGAATTTTGCTGGTTTTGGTAATAGCTTGTTATTTCCAATCTATGCAAGTTGCCGGTTTTGTTTGACTAAGAATTTAGTCTAAACTCTAATGGTAAATTAAGTCTTCTAGAGATTGTAATGTAACATTCAGGACTCTAAAGTAGAGATTCTTGTGGTCAAATCAAAGACGACAAGAGGGACTGACTTAGAGTATAAGTTGGTTTAATCTATTTCTTTGGTGTCCTAAACAAAGAAATAATATTGAACCTCAATTTCATTATTCTTCTCTCATGTATTTATTTGTTATATAACGAATATATTTGTGCCCAAGCTTCACGACTCTCGATCTCTTCATAGTAAAAAGACCTACATGTAGGTCCTAATCATGTGACAATATTGTAACTTGTGGATCCTGTTCCACCTTCAAACGAATGTCTTTGTGCCTGTAAACCTTCTTAAAATTTGGTAATTGCCAAAAATCCAAATATTCTATCTACAGGTTAAATGACTTTAGTTCAACTAGAATTGTAATCATAACTTGTGAATGACTTCTATGACTACGATTTGAAATGGTCTATCATAGAATGGACATGTTTGTGGCTCAGAATTCATGATTCCTAACAACATAACTCTTCGTATATAGTAAAGAATCTGTTTGTAAGTCTCAATACTCACGTGAGAAGGGGCAGGGGCGGAGCCAACCTTTAAATTCATTGTGGCCATTAAGTCTCATAATTCATAGTCCATAAAATTAGATCAATACAATTTAGAGCTTTAGTATAATTTTGGCCAATTTCAGTGGGTGTATCAGACTATTTTAACTCATTTTTAGTAAATGCACAATTTTTTTCTTTTAAAATACACATAACTTTTTTTTTTTCCCCCAAAATCCAATGAGGGCACCCGATATTTGTTATTGGCTTCGGCCTTATCATGTCTAGTGGTGCGGGCATAGTGCCACTCGGCGTGTTCGTTTGCTTTGTCGGCCTCTTGGTCGGTAGGGATACGGGTTTGTTTGGTGGTGCTGTGTCTAGTGTACGTGATGGTGTATGAGTGGTGACTGGGAAGTGCAGATTGGCACACTCTGTGCTCAAGTATCGAACTGCATAATTGGCATCCCGCTTCATTGTTGCTATAAGAGCTTCGTGCTCTTTGGGCGCATTGTCCTGTTTCCTGTGTTGGCTACCTTTAACGGAATACATTGTATCGTTATCCCTTTCATCTGTTGCTTTCCTTTTGAGTTGCAACAGGGACCTTGGAGCAATTCACGTGTCCTATGTAGTCCTCGACATTTTACTATGGCTGCTATGGTCTATAGGGTCTTACTTGTTCTCTCAGATGCAGAACACTATATGAGAGTGGGAGTCGGCGACCCCCGATCACTTAAAATTGTCCCTTTGACATGGAAGACACTCACAACTGTGCCAACCTTTACCCTTGGGCTTTTAGATGTGTGCATAGCTTGTGATGTCTCGAAGGAATGCTACCTAGTTGATCTTGCTAGTAGTCATATGTTTGTCTCAAAGATTAAGCCATACATGTGTAAGTATGAACTAATTCAGACTGTGAAACTGCGAATGAGTCATTAAATCAGTTATAGTTCGTTTGATAGTATTCGCTACTTGGATAATCGTAGTAATTCTAGAGTTAATACTTGCAACGAACCCCGACTTCTGGAAGAGATGCATTTATTCGATAAAAGGTCGACGCAAGCTTTGCCCGTTGCTCTGATGATTCATGATAACTCGACGGATCGCACGGCCTTTATACTGGCAATGTATCATTCAAATTTCTACTCTATCAACTTTCGATGGTAGGATAGTGGCCTACTGTAAGACCCTCGTAAACTTGGACTGGGCCTGTGTGCAAGCTGGCACGGGCCGACACACAACCATGCCTTAGGGGGAAAGGCATGGCGAGACTTGTTGGCTGCAAGAAAACGCATGGCGGGCATGCAAGGAAAGTGTGTTAGGCGGACACACTGAGTAGGCGGAACACTAAGGCACACATGCGAGTGAATCACATGTGTGCATCCCACAGCGAGTGTCATAAGGGCGGCATGTGCAGCAAGGCGCGCGCGCGCAGCAGGACATGTGCACAGCCGAGACTGGGCGTGCGTGCACGATCACCATGCACAGACGTGCGTGAGAGACATCTGGACGCTGGGGCGGGCGTTCGGACAGATGGCCGAGAAAAGTGGGAACATGGCTGAGTGAGCGTGAGCATGGTTGAAGAGTCATGGAACGCCTTGGCACCAGCCTCGGCAAGTGGCCGAGATAAGTGGGGAACGTGACCGAGAATGGCGGGGAACATGGCCGAGAAAGGCGTGGAACGTGGACCACTAAACGTGGCCACGTCTGACCAAGGTGGGCGGCTGGGCACCCACGACCGAGTTCTAGGGGAACCAGGCGAGTGGCCGAATATTGCTGACGTGGTACACCTGCGCACGGAATG
>JXTB01000001.1:3112791-3218235 GCA_002914805.1 Parasponia andersonii | reverse complement strand
AAAAAAAAAAAATCTTCCCTTTTTCTCTCCATTTTTTGGTGTAGGGTCTATCATTTTTTTCCTCCTCTTTTTCATTCTTTTATCTTCTATTTTCTTTCTTACAAAACAACTCAATTTTGTAGTTTCCGTCCATTTTTCTCTCGAATTTTTTCCTTCCTCTCTTTTTTTCTTCCTATCAAATATATCCTTAAAGAAAAATAAAATCCAAAAGTTCTCTTAATAAAAAGAAAAAAAAATCTTAGTTAGATTTTAGATTAATTTTGTTTTGATTAAGGACAATCTTTAGTTTCATTGTTCTTCTAAGAATAATTCCGTTAAATTTTCTTTTTTCCGAGCAGAACGACCCGCGAACCCGTTTAAACGCCCTGGGGGGGAGGCGAGGGGCATCCCTGCCACGGACCTCCCCCCCGTCCCCCCCCGTCCGTCGGGAGCCATCCCGGCGCGACTAACGAACCCCGGCGCTGTCTGCGCAGAGGAAAACAAACGGGCGGGCGTGCCCGTGCGCGGACCCGGAGACGGTGCACCGCGCGCGGGTCGCCTGTCCTTCGATACGTCGAAACGACTCTCGGCAACGGATATCTCGGCTCTCGCATCGATGAAGAACGTAGCGAAATGCGATACCTGGTGTGAATTGCAGAATCATGTGAACCATCGAGTCTTTGAACGCAAGTTGCGCCCGAAGCCGTTAGGCCGAGGGCACGTCTGCCTGGGCGTCACACAACGTTGCCCCCCCCCCCCCAACCCCAGCGGTCGGTCGGGCGGGCGGGCGGAGGATGGCCTCCCGTGAGCTGCTCGCCTCGCGGTTGGCCCAAAAACGAGCGCTCGGCCGCGGCCGCCGCGACGTTCGGTGGTTGCCGAAGAATCGGCGCCCCGTCGCGCGCGCTACCGCAGTCAGCGAGCCGCTCAGAACGACCCCAGTGCACCGCCGGGCGCGGTGCTTCCGACGCGACCCCAAGTCAGGCGGGGCCACCGCTGAGTTTAAGCATATCAATAAGCGGAGGAAAAGAAACTTACGAGGATTCCCCTAGTAACAGCGAGCGAACCGGGAACAGCCCAGGTTGAGAATCGGGCGCCCCCGGCGTCCGAATTGTAGTCTGAAGAAGCGTCCTCAGCGGCGGACCGGGCCCTATGTCACAAAATTATTCTTTATTAAAAAAAATATATGTGCATCTATTTAATATTTATTATATAGTGCGCATTTTGGAACATCATTCATTTGATGTAATAATCAAATGAATTTGAGAATTATGAAATATTAACTAAGAACAATAATTTTTTTCGGTGTCCTAACAGAAGCACCTTTTTCTACACCGAATGAGACAGCCGATGGTTAAAGGTCTTTTACTTATGAGCTTAAAGTTATGAGTTCTTGCAGTGGTCAGTTTCACTGGACAATCCACACATGAGGGATTCAATATAAAATACAGGGTTGCCGAGCTTTCCTATAATCTTATAAATTTTTTGAATATTAAAAAAAAGAAAAAGAAAGAAGCACCCTTTTCTTTTTTGCGGGATAGAATCATAGAAGCACCCATTTCGATCATAAGCCTGGATATTGGAAATTATGACTACAAAATTTTTGGACTCAATTAGTGCTTAGAATTTTTGCTAGATAGAATCATAGAAGCACCCTTTTCGATCATAATTAAGCCTGGATATTGGAAATTATGACTACAAAATTTTTGGACTCAATTAGTGCTTAGAAGCATGTATTTGTGACAGTGGCGTATTGGTTTCAGGGTTACAATATATATTTTTTTCTTTTTTCTTTTAATTTACATCCAATGGTACTATAATAATTCCATGGCTAAAAAGCCTACTTTGGATTTTTTTTTCCCACATCTTTTTTAGCTCGGAATAAAAATATATGCACTAGCTAAAGTTTGAACTTAATCCATCAGCATAAACCAAAAAAACACAATCATCTAATTAATTTTCGGTCTAGACTCCTTCGTTCTTTTTGGTACTGAACCAATGAGGGGGGAAATAAAAAGACAAACTTATCAATCTATAATTCTAGATGTATATTTAGAGACAAAGACAAAGACATAACCTCTTGGCCATATACTAAAGTCTTACTTAAATAAATTTAATTCAACTAAAGATAACAAATTAAATCAATGGTTTAGAAAAAGTCTAATTTACCTCAATTGAATTTTATCTGTAAGTATCCAAAGGTCATCTTCCATGAAACCCATAAAAGATTATCAACTTGTCCATAAAATATTATTCCTCTAAAATTTTGGACTAGCACCAAATGTTTATATATAGTATGAAAAAAAAAAGAAGAAGAAAAAAAAAACAGGAGAATAACGCTAACTATTTATTCAAAATATTTTTAATACTCATTGACATTACAAATAACGCAGTTCTGACTGAATTTAATTTGGATGAATAATAAAGCTACCAAAGAATTTGATTAAGTCAAGTCCAGAGTCAACCATATCAACTCACCACAAAAGTACTTATGGTTATGGGTTGGTATGGACTATAAATGGAGACAATTCTTTTAGTTTTAAAAGCAAAATTTATGTGATATTAACAATTAGTCATACTTTCAATATGTTGACTCTCTCTAGAAGCACACAAAAGCTCAAATTATAAAGAAACACGATATGTCATATTAAAAATGGTAGATATTTATTGAGAACCAATCATCAAATAATTTTTTTTTTATAGAAACATAAAAATATTGAGGGCTTGGACTAATGGAAATGGTCGGTGTTGGTGTGATTCTTACCAGCTGTCCACGTATCTCTAAACTACTGACGTTATATCTACCAACTGTCCACATATCCTTGTTATTCCAAAATGCTTTTGACTTCAGGTCGGGTCAGAGAGACGGGGGTAGCCACCTGCAAAGACTCTCCGATGCTTAAATCAGTTACTTATCCTTGAGTCTGAGTAGCAAAGATAAAGTTTTTCTCTGTATATGTCTTTCTTCATCTCTCTTTTTTGAGGGGAAGCAAGACTCGTATATATAATCCTGGAATTGGGAGCTTTTCTGGCTCTCAATCCCAGGATTGAGTACATTTTCTCATCATGACTTACTCCAGAGATCATGGACCATGATTACCGTGATTTTCCTTATGTTGGCGTGGCCTTTTTTCTGCCGTCCCCTACGACTCGAGCCTGTCAGGGCGAGACTTTGACAAACTGCCGTTCTGTCAAAACGGTTTGCCTAATGCGTGCACCTACCTAAGATCGCATTAAATGCCATGTCTAGGTTTGGAGTAGTGCGTTGCCTCTCATAGTCTTCTGACGGAAGACCCTCGAGGCTTCTGACCCCCAGCTGCCGAGACAAAAACTGGATTGGGCCGAACCGCCTAGGGTCTGGGATAGATTCGGCCCTGGCCTTGGACGGCCCATGGGCCCATGCGGTATCGTATGCGACTCGTGTGGCTTTTAAATAGTTACTCTGGGCACGTATCAGATGGCATGCCCCCTTTGTGACTAGTTTTGCCACTCAATCGTCTACGTGGCACGTGATCTAGGAACGAGCCGTATAACTGCCCCCATTTCCCTATTTAATGGATTCACATCCATCAAGTGGGAAAATCATGTCTCTAGTCCTCCAATTTGAGGGGTACATGTGGCCCCTTATCATTATTTCTCTCCAATTACCGATGCTGGTGCATGCTATCCTGTGTCACGACTTTTTTCAGATTTTTAAAATTCTAGTACTTCCATCTTCCTCACACTGTTCCCCTCTAGGAAAGACTTTTTGGCTCCCCATCTATAAAAGCCGCATTCACGCTCATTTCTTACTTTACCAAAATCTCCAAGTGTTCTAGCTTTCTAAAATCTTAGTGTTTTTGACTTTTTCCTTTGCTAGAACATTTCGCTCCTTTGATTGTGATTCAGAACAATGGCCCGAACCAGAATCAGAAGCTCTGTCCCATCACGGATTCGGAGTTGAACTCGTTGAGGAGGTAGCACTGCTTCCCTAGTGAAGTTACCTTACAAAGGGTTGAGAGTTCAGTGGATTGGTACCTTCGCCCCTCTACTCCCGAGAGCTCCATCATCTTAGGGAAGAGGCACCTGGAATGGCTGCGGTTTCACCTTCCTCCTCTGATCCACCAGTTCTTCACTCTGACGGGAATTCACCCGATGCAGCTGAATGCTAAGGGGTCATGATCTTGACGGCGCTCTTTGCTCTGTCAGTCATCCTTAACGTGCACATCGACCTGGAGATGGTCTTTTATATCTACAAGCTCACCCTTATCCCTAAGAAGAGCTCTTACCCTACTTTCTACTTGCAGCTGCTCCTGGGACGCCACATTTTCTGGGGCTTACCGAGGTCGGACAAACAATGGGACTCCCACTCCAAGCCATATGCCATTGGAGGGGCGTAGTGCTCTCCCTGGGTGAATAGAGAGCGCTTCCAAATTCCTTCATTTTTTCTGCAAAGTAAGTACTAGATCATGATTTTTTGGGTCAGTGCATAACTCATCCATTTTTACTCATAATATTTTGCCTTGCGCAGCCTTTGCAGAGGAAAACAGGTTTGAGCCGCAACTGTCGTCGGGGTAGCTCAAGGAGCTGGAGGGGATCATCATCTTTGGGTCCTCTAAGGATTGTCGACACATCCAGACTATCCTGAATTCCCAGGTGATGAACATGATGCCAAGGATGGTCATCACAAAGCACCTGTGGAGCTAACTTGATGCCTCAGCTCTGAACCAGTTCCACCGTGATGAGCGGAGTCGCATCGCCACGGTGGGTCGTCCAATCATGGCCTCGAGCCAGCTGGCAGGTCCTAATGATTTGGTGGCACCAATCAGTCACAAGCTCGAAGAGGCGGTAAGGCTCATGGCCGAGGAGTACGGCATGCTTCGTAGAGAGGAAGCCACTGCCCCCAAGAAGGTTAAAGGTGAGTTCATTTTTGCACCCTAGGACTCTGTCGATCAGGTCATGGTTGAGTTATAACCACGCTGCTTGCGCTTTTCAGGTCCGGATGTAGGCCCTTCGATAGACCCTTTTCCAGTCAGGAGGAGTGCCGTTGTGCACAAGGCTCGCTCCAAGGTCCCCGCCGATCAGCATCTGGTGGTGTCCACAGAAAACGAGGCCGTGGGGCAGGGAGTGGTCACCCTAAGAACAGGCTCGGATGACGACCAGGAGGGCCTGTTCGTGCTCAGGGGTGAACACCCGTAGTCCCCTCTCCCGAGGCAAGTGGGCCCCTGACTCGGGAGATGCCGGCCATAAAGGTCGTATACGGAAAATGGGCGCCTTTGAGCCTACCTGGGGAGCCCGCTACTTTGACTTTTTTTGCCCCCAACCCTAGTTCGAAGACAGGCACAGGGTTTGGCGCTTCCTGCTCTCATGGGGAGATTGCCGAGCTCAATGAAGGAGCTCCGAGGTTGAAGTCTCGGCTGTCTTCCCCTCCTCCAGTCTTGATGAAGTGGGGACGTGAAGCCAACACGTCTATAGGGAAAGAAAGCCCGGCGGGGAAGAAGGGAAAAACCACCCCCTCTTCTACAGCGATGACGACGGGGCTACGTGACCCTCATAAAGAGGAGAAGGTCTGCATGCGGTGGCCCGTCGGGGGTCATTGGTCAAGACAAGATCGAAAAATCACATCCATGCTGGTCTCCTAGGGAGGTGACAGTCGAAGCCACCGATATAGCGGTAGTCGCCGTGGCCTCTTCTGCAGAGGATACGCCACCCCCTGCTATCGCTGAAGGCGCGCTTGGCGACGCCCTGCTTCCTACCGTCCCCACCTCTGCTGCTTCAGGAGCATTGAAAGAAGCTACTGGAGTACATCCGGAGGAGGGAGAAGGTGTCCTCGCAGTTGGCAGGGTGGAGTCGCATTCCTCAGGCGCAAATGACGCCTAGGAAGAGGGTCCAGCTGCGGAGCCTGAGTTGGAGGCGCTTTCCCTGGAGAACGTTAAGCTCATCGCTGGCCGCAACACTGCATAGGTTTAGCTTGTCTGGCCGTCACCTCTATGTTTTTCGGCATCCTTACTGAACACTGACCCCCCTTTCTTGTATCCTACAGCTAGCCGCCATCCAGTCCTTCTATTCCTCTCGCGTCAGGGAGCTGACCGGGTAGTTGAACGCCCGTACTACGACGGCCGAGCAGAGTGCGATCGCCCTTGCCATGTTGAGGGCAGAGTTCTACCTGTATTGGAGCCTATATGAAGCTAGGGTCAGCAGCATAGTGGCTCACGCACTGAGCATCGAAAGGGCCAGGCACGAGGAGCTGGTCACTAAGTTAGCCAAGGCAGAGGCCGACAGGCTGGCTCATGCCGAGGCCGCCAGGCTGGCCTAAACTGAGCTCATGGTGAAAGAGCATGAGCTGCAGAGTGCAAGGGCGAAGATGGGGCTGGCTTTCATCGCTCACGATAGAGCGGTCGATAATGCTAAAGAGGTGAGAAAAGCCGAGGCGAAAGCCAAACCGAAGGCCTATTCCCTGCAGCGCAGGCTCGATCGGTCCAACGAGGTAAATCGACATCTCTACTTGGATTACAAAAAACTGATGGGAGCTCATGTGGAGTTGTCTCGCAAGCATAGTGAAGACCTCACCGATATTAACATTCTTTTGGTCAAATTGTCGCAGTGGTAAGCGGAGCTAAGGCTGGCGGTGCTGAGGGATAGGCTGGCAGATGCGAAGAAACTAAAGACGAGGTACCAGAGGCAGGTAGATGTCCTTTCTATAGAGAACTACAGGTCTAGCTAGGAGGACAGGGAATTCGAGGGCCATGCGGAGGTAATAACGCCAGACCAGTTTAATGAGCAGAAGGGTATCGAGAGTGACCATTATTCCGTTAAACACTATATGTAGCAATTGGGGGATGAGATCAACATCGTGTACCCCACTGATATGCTGAAGATGCTCGATAAAGAAAAAGATAAGCCCTCTACATCTGCCTCTGTTACCAAGGAGATTGTCCCCACTTCCAGTCTGCCAGAACAAGCTGCAAAGGTTTATAGCGGTCAACCTGGTCTTGGCACCTCAACTGGTGGAGGGTCTGGTGCGGTCGTTTTATCTAGCGACGATTCTGACCCTGGTACGCCGCCCTTTGCCGAAGCTAGTCCAAGCGCCGAAGCTGGTAGCACTCCCCTCGTCAGAGGTAACTAAGGCCTCTCGCTTTTTGTGTATTTGTAAAGTACTAACTGTGTTATGTAAAGTTGATCCTTATTGTAAACACCTGTTTAAATAATAGAAATAGCGCATTTTTTTTTCACGTTTATTGCCTTCTTTTTTTGTCGTCTGCAATCATGATCAGGGTCGGACATCATATACAACGCCATTCCCTTGTCAGTAGTGTGGCCGACCTCTGGGTCTGGTCAATCGTATATGATTTGGAGTTTTTAGTGAATTCCTCCCATGCTATGATTGACAAGATTAGCTCTGGAGATCGGGATGTGAGTTCCAGCTCGTCTGGCTTTGAGGATGTATAATTTATGTTATGACTTGTCTTGGCAGAGTTCGACCCGTGCGTGTGGCTGGACTTCTCTGACCCTAAGTGGGAACGCGCCAGGAACCATCTCTAGGGGTTGGTAGACCATTGCTTGGATCCGTCGCTGCAGAGGAAGAGGCACGGGCTCAGCTCTTATCAGGAGTAAACAGGGCATTACCACTCCGACGTATCCCTGCGAGTCTATCCAAGACCTGATACTTACAAATAGAGCTTCTGGGTCCGCGTCCCTGTCGACTACACAATTTGTATTTTTGGCAATAATAGATAGAATTTGGTTTTAATTTCTGTTTTCGTGCTTGGTTTTGTCTTGGCCTTCCTCTAACGGGTAGTCCCTGGCTCTATTTACTTCCAGTCCATGCGTAGCTAAAGAACTCTCTGGGAAGGGTCTGCATCTAACAGGTGGACCCTGGCCCCGTTTTTCTTTGGCTTTTCACAGAGCTAAGGTGCTCCTTATAGACGGTCTACTTCCAATGGATAGACCCTGGCCCCGCTTTCCTTTAGCTTTCACATAGCTAAGGTGCACCTTAGGGAGGGTATACTTCCAACGGGTAGACCCTGACCCCACTTTCCTTTGGCTTTCGCATAGCTAAGGTGCTTCTTAGGGAGGGTCTACTTCCAACAGATAGACCCTGGCTCTGCTTTTCTTTGACTTTCGCACAGCTAAGGTGCTATCCAGGAGGGGTCTTATCGCCTAGCTCTTTTCCAGTCCTACAAGTATTCCTTGAGGGCTGGCCGTAAGTTTTTGTCACACAGCCTATCGCCTTTCGTAAGTCCTCTCGGGTCATCAGCGAGCGAGGTGATCCCCATAGTACGATTCTTGATGGGGCCGCCTGGCAAGTTTCAGTTGCGCAGCTCAATCATCCTCGTACGTTTTCTCAGGCCATCGGCGAGCATTTTGTTGCATGATATGATTCCCATAGTATGATCGTTTTCGAGGTCTACTGGTAAGTCTTTAGTTACGTAGCTCATTCCTCTTCGTACGTTTTCTCAGGCCATCGGCAAGCATTTTGTTGCACGATGTGATACTCATAGTACGATCGTTTTCAAGGTCTGCTGGCAAGTCTTTAGTTGCGCAGCTCATTCCTCTTCGTACGTTTTCTCGGGCCATCGACAAGCATTTTATTGTACGATGTGATTCCTATAGTACGACCGTTTTCGAGGTCTGCTGGTAAGTTTTTGGTTGCGCAGCTCATTCCTCTTCGTATGTTTTCTCAGGCNGTAACTAAGGCCTCTCGCTTTTTGTGTATTTGTAAAGTACTAACTGTGTTATGTAAAGTTGATCCTTATTGTAAACACCTGTTTAAATAATAGAAATAACGCATTTTTTTTTCACGTTTATTGCCTTCTTTTTTTGTCGTCTGCAATCATGATCAGGGTCGGACATCATATACAACGCCATTCCCTTGTCAGTAGTGTGGCCGACCTCTGGGTCTGGTCAATCGTATATGATTTGGAGTTTTTAGTGAATTCCTCCCATGCTATGATTGACAAGATTAGCTCTGGAGATCGGGATGTGAGTTCCAGCTCGTCTGGCTTTGAGGATGTATAATTTCTGTTATGACTTGTCTTGGCAGAGTTCGACCCGTGCGTGTGGCTGGACTTCTCTGACCCTAAGTGGGAACGCGCCAGGAACCATCTCTAGGGGTTGGTAGACCATTGCTTGGATCCGTCGCTGCAGAGGAAGAGGCACGGGCTCAGCTCTTATCAAGAGTAAACAGGGCATTACCACTCCGACGTATCCCTGCGAGTCTATCCAAGACCTGATACTTACAAATAGAGCTTCTGGGTCCGCGTCCCTGTCGACTACACAATTTGTATTTTTGGCAATAATAGATAGAATTTGGTTTTAATTTCTGTTTTCGTGCTTGGTTTTGTCTTGGCCTTCCTCTAACGGGTAGTCCCTGGCTCTATTTACTTCCAGTCCATGCGTAGCTAAAGAACTCTCTGGGAAGGGTCTGCATCTAACAGGTGGACCCTGGCCCCGCTTTTCTTTGGCTTTTCACAGAGCTAAGGTGCTCCTTATAGACGGTCTACTTCCAATGGATAGACCCTGGCCCCGCTTTCCTTTAGCTTTCATATAGCTAAGGTGCACCTTAGGGAGGGTATACTTCCAACGGGTAGACCCTGACCCCACTTTCCTTTGGCTTTCGCATAGCTAAGGTGCTTCTTAGGGAGGGTCTACTTCCAACAGATAGACCCTGGCTCTGCTTTTCTTTGACTTTCGCACAGCTAAGGTGCTATCCAGGAGGGGTCTTATCGCCTAGCTCTTTTCCAGTCCTACAAGTATTCCTTGAGGGCTGGCCGTAAGTTTTTGTCACACAGCCTATCGCCTTTCGTAAGTCCTCTCGGGTCATCAGCGAGCGAGGTGATCCCCATAGTACGATTCTTGATGGGGCCGCCTGGCAAGTTTCAGTTGCGCAGCTCAATCATCCTCGTACGTTTTCTCAGGCCATCGGCGAGCATTTTGTTGCATGATATGATTCCCATAGTATGATCGTTTTCGAGGTCTACTGGTAAGTCTTTAGTTACGTAGCTCATTCCTCTTCGTACGTTTTCTCAGGCCATCGGCAAGCATTTTGTTGCACGATGTGATACTCATAGTACGATCGTTTTCAAGGTCTGCTGGCAAGTCTTTAGTTGCGCATCTTATTCCTCTTCGTACGTTTTCTCGGGCCATCGACAAGCATTTTATTGTACGATGTGATTCCTATAGTACGACCGTTTTCGAGGTCTGCTGGTAAGTTTTTGGTTGCGCAGCTCATTCCTCTTCGTATGTTTTCTCAGGCCATCGGCAAGCGTTTGATTCCCGCAGTACGATTTTTGATAAGGTCTATTGGTGAGCATTTTATTGCGCAATTCATTCCTCTTCGTACGTTTCCTCGAGTCATCAGCGAGCGATGTGATCCCCACTGTACAATTTTTATTTGTGCGAGCAGTTCGTGGGGTCTAGCACTGGGGGTAGACCCCTGTTTATAGCAATCCAAAGGATCAGTTCATGTAGCAAAAAACCTGACCTGTTTTGGAATTAAGCTGTTCAATAATACAAGCATTTACATCTATCTCACAGCATTTACATGCATCTCACACGTGGTACTTTTTCAAGTGTTAGGTATTCCACGTGTTTGGTAGGCTCTTCCCGGTCTTGAGTTCTTTCAGGATATATGCGCCATTGTCAAGCGCCTTGATCACCTCATAGGGCTTGACGTAGTTACAGTTTAGCTTTGAGGAATTCCATGTTCTGTCCTTTAAGACCTTATCTCTAGTATTAAATCGACGAGCGCTAACCTTCTTTGAGTAGTAGGACCTGGCCTGCTGGTGGTACGAGGCCAGGTGAACCAGGGCTATGTCCCTTGTTTCTTCCAAGAGGTCTGTGTTATGGCTTAGCTGCTGCTTATTCAGTGAGGCATCTCTTACCACTTCGGAGCGAAGGGTCGGGACGCCAATCTCAGTCGGGATCACAGCCTCCGATCCGTAGACCATGGACAATGGTGTTCTTCCTGCTGATCTTTGCTCCGTGGTTCGATAGGCCTACACAATGGCCGGTAGCTCTTCTAACCACCTGCCTTTAGTCCACCGCAAGTTTTTTTTAATATTGATGAATATGGCCCTATTCGTTGCCTCTGCCTGGCCATTCCCCTGAGGGTAGTTTATAGATGAGAAGCCGAGCCTTATATCATATAACTCACACAGCTCCTTAAGCTTAGCGTTCTGGAACTGCGTGCCATGATCAGTGTGTATCTCCTTCGGTATTCCGTATCGGTAGATTATGTTTTTCCAAATGAAATAAATTGTGTCTGCCTTATTAATGGTCATGTAGGCTTCAGCCTCTACCTATTTGGTGAAATAATCAGTGGCCAGCAAGATGTACCTTCTTCCCCTTGGACTTCTGGAGAGCTCTCCGACGATGTCCAAGCCCCATTTAGTGAACGACAAGGAGTTATGTTTGAATAGAGTTCCTCCGTGGGTTGGCACTTTATGGGAGCGAACCTCTGGCACTTGTCACATTTCTTGACAAATTGAGCTGCCATGGTCATCATGTATGGCCAGAAATATCCAGCCGTCAAGGCCTTATGGGTGAGGCTACGTCAGCCAGAGTGGTTGCTGCATGCTCCTCGTAGATTTCCTCTATCACCTTCTGCGCCTCGAAGGGGCCTATGCACCTTAGCATTGGTCCCATCAAATATCTGGCAGCTTTCAGTCTGATCGACCTCGCTTCCTGGGGGCCCGTCGGCAGATTTCCCAACACTAGGTTTTGGGTGATGGGTTTCATCCACCCCTCGTCTACAGATTTAGTTGCAAACACATGGCATGTAGAGGTCTCCAAATGTTCTCTCGTGTTTTCTCTCTCTAGCAGAGTCTCCACGTTTCCAGTCGTCCCACCGATCGACGCACTTTTAGCTAGCTCATCGGCCTTTTAGTTCATCTCCCTGGGTATTTGTTCAATATTGAAATTGCTAAAGCGGGCTTTTGCCCCCATTACCCTTGAGAAGTACCCGTGTAATCTCGGCTCTTTTATTTCGAAGTCTCCCGTGACCTGACTCACGATCAGCTGCGAGTCAGTCTTTACTGTGATGCTCTCTACTCCGAAGTGCAGAGCCAGCTCAAGGCTTGTAGCAGTGATTAGTACTTCGCCTCGTTGTTAGTTTCTTGGAAACCAAGCCTCAAAGATTTCTCTACTCTGAGTCCTGCTGGGGTCTGCAGGACTATTCCGATACCTGACCCTGAGGCGTTCGTGGAGCCGTTGGTGTAGACGGTCCAGGCTGAAAGGATGTGAGGCGGAGACATCTGAAGCGGGACGTGCGGCTCGCCAAAGGATTGGATTTCCATTAGGAAGTCCGCTATAACTTGCCATTTCTTCGCCACTCGATGTCGTATATCCCCAGTTTGATGGCCCACTTGGTTAGTCATCCCGATAGGTCCGATTTGGCCAAAATTTTTCAGAAGGGGAAATCCGTATACACGGTAACTGAGTGTGCCTCAAAGTATTACCTGAGTCTCTTCTTAGCATTAACCAAAGCGAGGACCAGTTTCTCTGCTATACTATATCGTGTCTCGGCGTCCAAGAGCATGCGGCTTGTATAAAACACTAGTTTCTGCTTGTTGTCTTCCTCGACGAATAGTACGGCACTGATCGCTACTTCAGACACTGCCAAATAAGCATATAGGTGCTCCCCCTCTGCCGGGGAAGCCAGGATAGGCGGATGACTTAAGTACAGCTTGAGCTTCGTCAGTGCCTTGTCCTGCTCCTCCCTCAAGACGACAATAGAGCTTCTCTTTATGCACTGGAAGAAAGGCTTGCATCGGTCAGACATCTTAGAGACAAACCGGCTGAGAGCGGCTATCTTCCCAGTTAGGCGCTGGACCTCCTGAATGGTCGAAGGTCTTTGCACATCTGCGATTGAGGACAGCTGGGTCGGGTTGGCCTCAATGCCCCTTCTGTTCACGATGTGCCATAGGAACTAGCCGGAGGACACCCCGAAAGTGCATTTCTTGTGGTTCAGACGCATCTGGTATTGTCTCAGAATCTGGAAACATTCATCTAGATGTCTCAGATGGTCCGAAGCTTCTTTGCTCTTCACAACCATGTCGTCAATGTAGATTTCCATAGTCTTCCCTAATAGCCCGGCGAATATTTTGTTCATGAGCCTCTGGTAGGTTTCCCCCACATTCTTCAAGTCAAAAGGCATGTATTTGTAACCAGACATATCTCGTTCCGTAATGAACACCGTGTAGATCTGGTCTTCCTCATACAGAGGGATCTGGTTGTATTCAGAGTAGGCATTTAGGAAGCTCATCCTATCGAATCCAGCTATCGTATAGAGCATTTGGTTGATCCTAGGCATGGGGAAGCAGTCTTTCAAGCAGACTTTGTTCAGATTAGTGAAATCTATACAAGTACGGTCATCGCCGTTTTTCTTCTTCACCACCACCGGGTTAGAGTCCCAGCACAGGTATATGCATTCCATGATCAGGCCGTTCTCCAGTAGCGTCTCTACTTCCTTATTGATTGCCTTATTTTTCTCCGGCGTGAACCTTCGGGGTCTCTGCCTGACCGGAGGAAAATTGGAGTCTATATTCAACCGGTGGCAGGCGTGTGCGGGGTCTATCCCAGGCATGTCATCGTGGGACCACACGAAGATGTCTTTATTCTGCCTAAGGAACCCCAACAGCTCGTTCCTTTTCTCCTCAGGCAGCAGGGTTCCGATTAAGACTACCTTCGCCGGTTCTGTTTCTTTCAAAATGACCACCACCAGCTCCTCAATCGTGTATTCTGGCCCGTAAGATTCCTCTTCGATCCACTTCATATATGCTGGCAGACGGTCCTTTGATTGCTATCTATCCCCTGTCGAGGTCCTCGCGCTCGCATCGGCTCCTTTCAGGGTGGTTGAAAAATATTTCCTTGCAGAGGCTTAGTCTCTCTTGATGTCTATCGTATAAGTACCATCCCTTGATAGACATCTTAAGACCTAGTGGAGGGTAGAGGCGACCCCATGCATGGCGTGGATCCATCCTCTGTCCATGATGACGTTAAAAGAGGACTGGCAGTCGATGACAACGAAGTCCACATCCAAGCACCTCTTCGCAGCACAGACCTTCAGGGTCACGATGCCCAAGGGGCTAACTTTAGTACTATTGAAGGCGAACAGTGGTTGACAGGTCAGCCTAAGTGCGTTTCGATTCAGGTCTATGCTCTCGAACGTGCTGAGGAACAGGACATCGATGCTATGCCCGCCGTTGACCAGGACCCTTCCAACCAACGTGGAGTCGATCTGCAGCTTAATCACCAAGGGGTCGTCGTGGGGCAGGCACACCGTGGTCAAATCTTGTTGGGTGAAGGTGATGGGGGCGGCTGAGGCGTAGCTTTCTCCCATCATCAGGTGGTTGACGGAATGGCCCATCCCCCTCAGGCACTTCACCCTTTTTTCGGTCTTTTTTCAGCATTTTTCCTTCTCCTCCTGACCCTGGTCAGCTCTAGTCTGCCTATGATAGTCGGCACTATCCTCAGAGCCTGCTCTCCTGACCCGAAGGCATGGGTCTGTTTTCCTTTTTCAGGCCTAGCGGCGTCCTCCTTCGACTGGCTTCCGCCGGTCTTCACGTACTGCTTCAACTTACCGGCATGGATCGCCATCATAACCTGGGCGTAAAGGCTACAGCAGTTGATGGTGTCATGCCTGTGATCTTTGTGAAATTAGCAGTATATGTTCCTGTTTTTTATGTGCTCAGGAACACCAAACTTGTGCAGGTCTTTGAAAATGCCTCTGTCCTTATTCTGGAGGTAGATCACATTGATCGGCATGTTGAGCTCGTATTTCAGTAGTGGGTCCCTCGACGTCTTCCTCCTCTTGCTGCCTTTTTGACCGCCTTGGGTTGGGGCTCCCTGCTTTGGAGCTGGTCTTTGGGCCAGTATAGGCCTCTTTACTCCTTGCGGAGTTAGGGTTTGCGCCGGTGCCGTTATTATCGTGGCTGAGGCCTTGGGCGCTTTCTGGTGGCTTTCCAGCACCCTAAATACCCCTTCCAACTTTGCCTGGACATCTGCCATATCGTATAGAAAATTCAAAAGCAGATGGTCTGATAGCATAGATCCCGGCTGCAGGCCCCTGACGAATGAGCTTGGGACTTATGCCGGGTTGGAGTTGTGCACTAGGGACATTACCTCCAGGAAACGCAACAAGTATTCTCTCGGAGACTTGTTCGCAGTTTGTTCCAACCGATCAAGGTCTCGCATGGTTTTCTGCTGCCTCCAGGCTCCCGCGTATTGCTTTAAGAAAAGTTTGCAGAAATCTTTAAACTCGTTTATAGACTTCTCTAGGAGTTGTCTGAACCATAACTGGGCCGGCCCCGCCAGGGTGGTGGAGAAGACTTTGCCGATCACAGCCTCGTCCCTTGTTTCCAAGGATATCTTCTGCTGAAAGTGGTATATGTGATCGAGGGGGTCGGTCTTTCCCTCGAAAGGTCTGAAAGTCGGAGTTGTGAAGTCTTTCAGCTTGGGCTCCAGCTGGATCCAGTCGGCAAAGGCCGTCCAGTTGATCCCTCGTACGATTTGCTCTGCTAGATCATCGGGGGTCTGGCTGTGATTGGCCTCGAACCTCTTACTCAGTTCCACCATAATTTCTTATTTCCAATTGGGAAGCAAACCATCCAGGCTTTCTTGGTGTCTTTTGTCCATCGCTACTCTGGCCCAGAAAGGCCTTGTCTAGCTTTGTCGCTCCCCCTACATCCGCAATCTGGATGGGGCGGGGACTTCCCTCGGTGATTGGCCCCTAGACTCTTATTGGACCTCTTTGTCAAAGTCTTCCCTTTGCCCACTCCTGGCTTCACTTGCCAGTAGCCCTTCAAGGCAGGCGTTATCTCTGTATACTTTTGCGACTTCATCTTTTAAACTCAAGTTGGCCTCGTGAGCTATTTCTGCCTTCCAGTTTGCTTCTGTCAGGGCAGCAAGTATTTGGTCCAGCTTTTGCTCCAAACCTGATCGTGATTCCCAGGAACTCTCTTCGGCGTCAGAATATGTGCTCCTGGTTGTCATTTTTGACGGTGTCATCCGACGTTGTATGACTTTTTGTTCGAAGAGAGCACGATCATGAGATTCCTACTCTTTCTCTCGCACTCAACGTTTTCCACAGATGGCGCCAAACTGTTGGTGCGATTCTTACCAGCTGTCCACATGTCTCTGAACTGCTGACGTTGTATCTACCAACTGTCCACGTATCCTTGCTATCGTAGAGTACTTTTGACTTCAGGTCGGGTCGGAGAAACGGGGGTGGCCACCTACAAAAACTCTCCGATGCTTAAGTCAGTTGCTTAACCTTGAGTCTGAGTAGCAAAGATAAAGTTTTTTTCTGTATATGTCTATCTTAATCTCCCTTTTTTGAGGGGGAAGTAAGACTCGTATATATAATCCTGGAACTGGAAGCTTTTCTGTCTCTCAATCCTAAGATCGAGTACCTTTTCTCATCATGACTTACTCCAAAGATCACAGGCTGTGATTACCGTGATTTCTCTTGTGTTGGCGTGGCCTTCTTTCTGCCGTCCCCTACGACTCAAGTTTGTCGGGGGTGAGACTTTGACAAACCGCCATTCTGTCAGTACAGTTTGCCCAATGCGCGTACTTACTCAAGATCGCATTAAATGCCATGTTTGGGTCTGGAGCAGTGCGTTACCTCCCATGGTCTTCTGACGGAAGACCCTCGAAACTTCTGACTCTCAGCTGCCGAGGCAAGAACTAGATTGGGCCGAACCGTCTAGGGTCTGAGATGGATTTGGCCCTGGCTTCGGACGGCCCATGAGCCCATGCGGTATCAGATGACGTGCCCTCTTTATGACCTGTTCTGCCATTCAATCATCCACGTGGCACGTGATCTAGGAACGAGCCCCGTAATTAGAATAGGGGATCATGACTGATAGAAAATTAAACTTTTTAAAATTTTTTTTAAGTTAATCTCTGAAGAATTTGGCTTTCTTATAGCTAGAAACAAAAATGCTTTGCCTTATTTTTATTTTTTTTTTCTTATTAAATGTGGCAAATAAATAGAGATCCCTCGTTTAACAATCTCAGAGTTTGAATAGTTTAATAGTCAGCCTTACTTAAATGGTTTTCCCATTGAAGATTTGGCATATATCTATTTAGATATAGATAGATATATCGGCGGTTGACTTCTCTATGGACCACATTTCAACTTGTTGGCCATACCTTTTATGTTTCATTTACTTAATTGATAGATACAATCCATGCTTGCTCCGTAGAATGTGGTATTTGGTACACAGCTTGTAAAATTAAGATTTTGGTGGTGTTTAAAATTTTGTTTAATATTATAAAGTGATCTATGGTCCAAAACTTAGTTCTGTTGTTACAAACAAATATATTCAATAAGCACAATTGCATTTGTTTTTTTTTTTTTTAACTAAAAGAAAAAGAATCGCATTTTTTTCAACCGAGAAAAAAAAATAAAAGAAGCCAAGTAAAGACTTTTTGAAGATGTACTTTAAGAAGTTGGAGAAGCCTCTAACAAACTTGGTATTTTGTAGCTTCTTTGTAATAACAAACGGAGGGCCTTTATGATAGTTATGGAGGTATTTTAAGATAGGTATTCAACATCCTACATTAGTATTTCTCTTTAATTTTTGATATTTGTAGATAGCATTAAAATTAGGCCAATGATCAATCTTAGAATATCATATATATTCACTATTATTTATCACCCTTTTACACGTCTGACTTAAGAATTTCCCAAAAAATTATGGCGATTTACAATTTGGTTACATTTCATGAGGACAATTGAATCATGTTAATTTCCGACGTTACATAATTAAAATAAAAATGAAATTATGTATTAAAATTCAATTAATATTGATTAATATTAAGTCATGTGATAGGATGCCTTAAAAATGCTTGCTGTTGATGCAATTACATTAGAAGAACTAATAATAGAGCGGCTTCCTTCAAAAAAAAAAAAAAACAATAATAGAGGGACTTATTTGGACTAATATTAATTTTTAGTTTCAAAAGCATGGTTAGATAGATTAGTTAAAAAAAAAAAGAGATCGGTAGTAATAATTGCAGAACTATACTTCTTTTGGATGGCCACCTAAGCTAGTTAGGGGGAAATATGGGAAAGAAAACTTACGAGGACTAAGAGAGAGAGAAACGTAGACAATAATCTTATCTAATCCTATTTGGCCATGTGGTTAGCCAGATTAAGGAACATCCATTTTAATGTTACATTTCGTCATGAAATATAGATCGTGTTTGTATACGTATGGGTAATGGGGCCCTTTCTGTGTGTTTTCTTTTCCATTAAAAAGATTAATTTTTGATATTAAGATTAATGTTACGGAAGATCGGTTACCGATAAATTATAATTATATTTTAGATGAATTTATGTGAAATTATATAAATTTAATGTGTTAATTAAAATTATAAATAATTAATTAATATATTATTACGATATTAGGCATTATTATGAATATCAGTTAATCTTATAATTGTGATAAAATAAATTTATTTATATTACTTAATAACGAATGTTTTGAATTATATCAATTTGATTTAATTGTTCATTTGATTATTTTGGAAATCGACGTGCGATTGTAACATGATTTAATACTTGAGAGCATCCAAAGACTCGGAGAATTATTTTGGAACTGAAATAAAAGTGTAATTTGCCCCTCTTTTAATACGTGACAAAGTGGTTGCACATATATTTTGGAGAAAACCAGAAAATGCTCTAATTATAATAGGGCTCTTAAGTTCGAATCTTTCTCCAAGTGGGGGAGAAAAAAAAGAAAAATAATAATTTTTCCAAAAAATTAGTTCTTTATACTTCTTTATTTTTTCATCTTCTACCTTAAAACTAAAATAAATACTAGGAAAATTTTCTTACAATTATGAGGAAGTCCCTTTAAAATTATAACTGTGTCAGTCAACTTGTATCTTTTCATAGAATTGTCTCAATTAAAATATGATAAGACAATCATTCATAATTGTTCGTAAAATCATTTCAAAGTTATGTAATATTATTATTACACGATAAATATCAAGGAAAATCACAATCTTAGCCACCCACCTGCCAATGGTTTCCTAATGAGACGCTACAAAAGTTTTGGAGAACATATAATCCCCAAATTATTGATTTATTTTTTATCTTCAAAAAAAGGTGAGAAATTAATGAAACCTTTACCAATGACCCTTTTCATCGATTAGGTGTGCTATTTCCATTCTTGTGCCGACATGTGTATATAATTTTTCGGCAAATGTAAGAAGAGAAAATATACAAAGAGTAATATTAGGGACACATATAATATATATATATATATATATACTGGTATAACATATATTTGGAACCTTATTTCAAAAATTAAGGATGGTTATAATTAAGGGTTTTTGGCATGATTAGTCATTGTATTATTTGTAATTGACAAAATGGTCTCTGAGTTATTCTTTTTAGCAATTAAGTCCCTAAGTTGTAAAAATTTTAGTAATTAAATCTTTTTCGTATGTAATTGTTAAAATATTGGATGGAATTGACTATTTTCATATCACATACAAGGTTTTTAAATGTCAAAATCAATATTTTAATGGTATTAGTTGAAATTAGAAGGAAAATAACTAAAAATTAAGTGCAATTAATAATATAATATAATAAATATTTTAAAAATAAAAAATTTCAAAAATTTAAAATTTCTCTTAAAATTTCATTCTATATTCCTTCCAAACTAATTAGTATTAGGGAAATACTAATTTCTTTTACTTAAACATGTTCAATTTCATGAAAATTTTAATTGCTAATATTTTGAAAACTTAAAGACTTAATTCCTAAAAAACATAACTTAAGGACTATTTTGCCAAATTGCGAATAACATAGTAGCTAATCATGCCAAAAATCTTATAATTAATATCATATTATTGTGTGTATATTTTGTGTGTATGATTAAAATAAAAATAGGCAAATTTACATTAGGGGATCTACTAATACCCTCGTGATGGGGAAAAGAGCTCATCCATAAATGTTATCAATTCTAACCGGTGATGGAGCTAGAAATTTTTTTCAGAGGGGCATACACAAATTTTTTTAAAACTAATTGTATTTTCTTTTTATGTTTTTCGGCTTTTGATATAGAGCTTTTTCTTCTCTTTCTTCAAATAGACTTGTAATTTAGTGATATTTAACAAATGAAGAATCTAAAAGTGATAATTTTGAAACACATTAACCAGATCAAAATTAGATTTAAAAGAGTAGTTAATGTGAGTCCAAAGAAATATTATCCATAAAAAGAGAGGGAAATTTTAAGTATTTCAAGATAATATAAGTAAAATTCAAATATTAAAAAAAATTCAGTAGGGGTCATATGAAAGATATTATTGGGGTCATATGAAAGATATTATTGATTTTTTTTTTACATAATATGTGATAAAAAGTTATAACTATAAAAATTTAGAGAGGCAAATGAAGGACAAAATTGAAATTTTCAAACAAAGTTAGGATAAAAAGTGCGATTTAAAAAAGTAAAGGGGGGTGGGCTCCGTTACAAAATCAAACCCTAAATGTCATGTCATATATTTAAAATTATTAAGACACACTTTTCCTAACAAACCTTAAAACAACTTATAATACCCTACTAATAGTTGACTGTGCTTGACCATACTCACTGCGAGAAAAAAAATTTTAGCTGTAGGTGAACTTTATTTTGATTGTTTTGATCGTTGGTTAAAAATTATTTTTGACTGCAATTGAATGTCATTTTAACTGCGATCGAACATGTTCGACCATTAATCCTAACTGTCTACTTTACTCAACTTTTTTTTACCACAGTCGAAAATTTTTAACGGAGGTTGAGACTAGGTGTCGTTTTAGAATTCCAAAAATTTCATTGGATAAAATTCTTAGTTTTGTAAATAATCTTATACTTCGTCCTTTTTTTCATTATAGTGCTTTAAAAAAAAAGACAAAATTGATAATGTTGCAAATATATATATATATATATATATACCTTTCTTTCTTTAAAAAAATTATTTTTGTCCTCTCAAACAACTTTTATTTTGTTAGTTTCTACCAACGATGATTGATTTTCATTTTTTGTATTCTAGATCTATACGAGTTTATTTATTTGAAAATTTTAAAATCCAAATCTAAAAATGCTTATATCATCAAAGCTTACTTTTTGAGAAAAAAACCATCATTGAACCAAATAAACGAGTCTACCGATTAAAAATTTCAACTCGGGTGATAGATTTGAAAGAGCTAAAAAGGTTTATCCTATGATTTCTAATTGTATCCCTTGTATGCATGCATTGGTTTTGCTATTAGAATGAATAAAAATACTTATTTATCGATGAAGAATACGTACCGAATTATTAAGTATTTATCCTCTGTGGGAGACCTCCTAAAGTTTTTGTGTTAGTACATGACTTTTTGATTTTCTACTCAAATGCACTTTTCCCCTGTGAAAATATATATTTTCCACTAAACCAATTATAATGACAATAACAAAAGAACGAGACAAGCTTTAGTTTTGATTTCAATTTGATTCTACTTTTAAATATATGGTGTTTCATTCTCTTGTAAAAATTGGTCACATATTTTGCACGTGACATCTTTTTAGGGACCGTGGCTAGAAATTGAGAAGATGTGCATAACTCATCTTCCACCACGCTCGTACTACATGCAAAATTGGAACGTAAGGAAAAATGAAGGCTCCCTAGTCCTATGGTTCATTTCAAAAATGGAAAGCAAAAATACAGAGGACAAGTCAAACACAGCACAAGTAGTATATCATGTTTGTGTTGGACATGTCTTAATTTTAGACAATTTTACAAGTGCGTTATAACATTGCTTTAGCGAAAAAAATAAGGAAAAAAAAAGTAAAATTTGAGTTGTTTGTTGTCAAATTTACTTTTTACAAGGACGAAGTGACAAAAACAGTCAAAGTTCATTTGACCTTTCTTATTTATAAAAATATATATATTTCTTCATTTTATATACGAGATGAGAGGGAAAAAAAATTACATAAGAGAGAGAACACTTTAATAAGAGATTGGGACGCGTGTTTACGCGTGAAGGAGGTGGCAAGACGCCAAGACCATGACGCGGCTTGACCGTCAACCTTATACACCAAACAGTCCCACACTCAACACAAACTAATCCTCTTTGCTACTACTCTACTACCCACTTAGCCACTCAAACTCACCAATTACTTAATTAATTAATATAATCCTTGCTCACCTTAAACGAATATTTTTAATAAAAGTGCTCTTTTTCCTAATTTATAGGTGAGGTTTTCCTAATTTATAAGTGAGATTAAATGAATAATAATCTAACTATCTTCTTTCCTCAAACTTCTCCCCTAGTTCATTTTTAGGCATATTCGATTTCTTTTTCGGATATTGTTAAATCTTAAAATTCAATCTTTATATTACTTGTATAATAATTAGTTTTATTTATCTAAATTAAGTCCCAATATATATATATGGTTGCCAATCCAATAAATATTTTTTTTCTTTACCTATGGATAGGTATTTTTTTTTAGCCGTTGGATCACCATCTAATGGTGATCCAATGGCTATAATGAAGTGCATGAAAAGACGTGCATCATTAATGCTCTCTCTCTCTTATTTTTTACAATAAAAAAATATATATGCTAAATTTTCATTGGCCAAATTGATATCTATGCATAAGTAAAAAAAAAAAAATACCTACTGGATTGGTACCCTATATATATATATATATATAAAGATTTCTCCAAGGGAATTAAATTAATTACTTCTATAAAAATAGTACGAATTTCCAAAGAAAAATAGAAAGATCTCTTAAATAAAACTAAAAAATTTTACCTCAACCTAATAAGTAAGAGTATGAGTTATCATATTATTATTACAAAATATATAATTGTAATATACCGCCTCCTATTTTGAAAAACAAAAAATTCAAGTAAATCCTTAGTGTCATGAGACATAACTCCTTCAAGAGATCCATCAATAAATGTCACAATAGTCCTATCTTTACAACATTCATCAGTAAATGCCACCTATTTACGACGTCCATTAGTAAAATTACATAAAATCTTGTAAATATGGCCCTCAAATGATACAAATCTAGAAGAATACTAACAAAATACACACAAAGAAATATAATAAAAAAAATAACCTATTTAAATTTGACTAAAAAAAATACAAATATGAAAGACAATCACACTAAAAACAGAAAAATAAAATAAAATACAACTAAAAATACCACGTATCTAAATTTGGGTATACTTAGAACACTATAAATCAGATTCTAAATGGACAAATGTCTTCACAAAACTGAAGAATTATTAGAAAATAAAAATAAAAACGAATAATAAAATGAGAAAAAAAACCCATATTAGGAAGAGGAAAGATCCCCATTCTCGGGGAAGCATTTTACTAAAAAAAAGAAGAAGACAATACAACTATGAATCCTACTAAAAAAAGGGAAAAAGAAGTAACCTCGAGGCTTTTAAGAAAAAATTATTACTTGCTAACGAAAGAAGAGAGAGAGAGAGAACACATTTCTATCTCTCGTTTCTTTCCCTTGTAGATCTTATTACTAATGCAAGTCTTTACATGGATAATATCATGTGTATAGAATATAACTAAAAAATCATTTAATCTAATAAAATTTTCATTTCTCAATTTTCAAATTTATATTTTCCAACTTCATATTTAATTTCAATTTAACAAGAGTACCAAACTTTTCTCCCTCCCCCAAATACTCGAATTTGACAAGAGTACCAAGTACCAAACTTTCTCCTTCCCCAAAACACTCGAATTTAACAAGAGTACCAAATTTTTCTCCCTCCCCCAAATACTCGAATGAGCAGAATTTGAAAGTCTATGTATCAAACAATAAGGTATAAAAGCAAAAAAAAAAAAAAACTAACCTAGCCAAACAAACCATGGTTAGCTTTGGCTCATAAGCATTACTACTACTAGCTGAGCTTAGCTTTTAATCCTCCGTACAAGCAGGTGACGCGTGTCCTCTTCATCGTCGTCCTCCTGAACAACGCGGTTTCTTCCCCTCTACCCAAATAGGCCCCACAGTTTCTCTGTCTACCGCTCTGTCTCTCTCTCTCTCTCTCTCTCTCTCTCTCCACCGTCCTATTTAACATCCTCGAACCCCTTCATTTTCTCTTCCCATTTATTCTCTTCCTTCCTCCGCAAACCTTCTCCTCCTCCTCCATTAACACACACCCAATTCCTCTACTCATGCCGGTCAACCTTCTCCTCCAAAACTAAGAAATGCTTTGACCCCAAAATTGTGTGTCACTTCTTCTTCTTAGCCTTGCTGTTTCTTCTTTCTTTTTTCACTTACCCATCTCGGAGAACAGAGTGTGTGTATCAATGGCTTCTTCAGAAAATTTGGCGAGTATCGACCCATGGGCCTTGAGGCCCAATTTCATCGGAGACTGTTGGATCTCGGAGCTTTTCACCCGAGACGCCGATACTTTGACCAAAGCCCTTCAAAAATCGCTCTCTAATAACACTTCTTCTACTACTACTACTACTACTACTATGAACCAGGTCGACACTCCGGCGATCTCGCCGACCTCGTTCTCGGACGGACCTTTCAAGCCCGACCCACTTCAGACCCCGACGGTCTCGGGCCTTTCCGGGTCGGATCCGGAGTCAACCGGCCCGAAGCGCAAAAGGGTTAACCCGGTTCCGACGTCGGGGAAGGTCTCGAAGCGGAAGTCCAGAGCCACCAAGAGGTCCCAGACGACGTTCATAACGGCGGACCCGGCCAACTTCCGCCAGATGGTTCAGCAGGTCACCGGAGTGAGGTTTGGCACGGCTCAGTTCCCGGCGTCTGCGGCGGCGCCGGTTCTGAAGCCGGAGCCGCAGAGAGCCTGTAGCCGGTTCCCGGTCACCGGCGGGTGCCTCCCGACGCTTGACACGTCAGCTTTGCTCCTCGACCAACAGCCCGTGGTGGGGCCCATGTCTTCGCTCGTTGGCTCGACACCGTCGCTGTCTACTTTTGCGCCGCCGATGGGAGTGGCCGGAGATGTTGGCGCCGTCGCCGGCGGTGGCTTGGATTTCGACACTTTCCCGAGCTTTCCTACTTTGGAATCATGGAAAGTGATGTGATAGATAGTTCTTTAGTGTTTTTTATTTCATTTAATTTAATGAGTATGTTTTTTTTTTTATTTCTTTTTTGGGGGAGGGAATGGATTTTACTATTTTGTATTAGTAATTAGTAATTACTAATTATTAGATGAGATAATGTTGGGGGTAGGGTGATGGGATCTTTGTTAATATTTTTGGGGGCAGTTCTTTTATATAATTTCTTTTAATAGAATCGGTTGGGGGTGTATTTTGGCTCTATGGTAAAATTTCTAGTTTTTTTTTTAATTAAAAAAAGAAACTCTACTTTTATCTCTCTCTACTAATTTTCTAATAGGATGGAGAGAATGAACAACGAATTTTATCGTTTCGGTTTGCTGTGCTTTAGATTGAATTGATTTGGATTAGAAAGTGGAGCTACATCAAACATGCAATAGCGAAATGGTCCCTGGATTATTATTTAAAATGTTGTTGGGTTTGAAATTGAAATCAAAACCATGGGAGTATATAGGCATTGTTGATTTTAGGGAATAAAGGCCCCAAAAGATTATGCATTAGGATGAGGAAAAGCTATCGGCTTCACCTTGTTCAAAAATCAAGTGAAGAAGTTACTCTCAAAGTCAAAGCGTGTTATGAAAACGGCAAAGCATTTAATGGTTCTTTGTTTCCTTGTCCCTGGTTGCATTCTTGCGGTCGACAATTTCTATTCAAACCCAATTTCAATGCGTTTGGTTTTGGAGAAAAATGCAATCTAATAATTCCTTTATCATGCTCACAAAATTGCAGTGTCCCCATTCCTTAGGGTAACCATCACAGTAGCTTGGTTTGGTAAGATGTGTTTGCGATGTGTGTAACCATTAGCCCCATCTATGATCTATACCATGGTTGGTCCTATGGTGAGTCCATATAATAAAGGGTTTTGATTGCGTCAAATACAAAATTGTGCATAGCATTCCTTGTTTCATGTTTCTTTGGCACAGAAATGTACAAGTGCAAGAATTGGGTGTTTGGATTTGTTGTCCTTGTGCATACCGTTCTTTCGTTTCATGTTTCTTGTTTCTTTGGCAAAGAAATGCAGAAGTTGAAGAATTGGGTGTCTGGATTTGTTGTCCGACTTATTGCTCAGAAGATCAACGGTGTCGAGTCAAATACGACTGTCCATAACATTCCTTATGTTGCTTTGGCTAAAAGCTTAAAAGAAAAAATTGGGGGTTTGGATATTTTTTTAAGAAAATAGAAATTAAACAAATATATGATGCTGAATTGTTTGAGTGAAACTTAACAATAATAAATGCTTGAGATTCCATTTCAACTGTTGAAAGTGCATGAAAGGGTTACAAATATGTTCTGAGCAGATTCATAGTAATAGTGATTTACATTATCGTCGTCAAAATATCAGTATGCAACCCATAGATTTGTTGTGATATATATATATATATATATATATATATATTTCTTGTGATATATATATAGTTCTCAATCTAATAAGTATTTTTATTAGATTTTTTTTATTCATATATAGGTATTTTTTTTCAGTCTTTATATTATCATTTATCTTTTTAATTCATACAAAGATTAAAGATTATAGTTTTAAGATCTAAAATAATATCAATTTATTGTATTATTATATGACATAACTATATATGACTCCGAGATAGTAATTTAAAACAGAGAAAAACTAACTAGGTAAATTGAAAAAATCTCTTTGCATTGAATACTGAACTAAACTTCGATGATACATCTCAAATGTCCATTTTTGTGGTTTATAGTAGAATCCATGTCAGAGTTACATAAATAAATAACTTACGCGATTGACATTAGTAGTTTTCATACGTATGAAGCTATCGAGTATCAAATTCATGTGAATCTTGTGTTTAGTTGTCACTGATTTATTTACTTTATTTTAAAAATAGGTACAATTCATTTTCCCATTTTCAAAAATTCGAACTGAAAATTGGCCCCTGAGATGATGAAATATGGAGTAACAAGTCAGTCTAGACTATACCAAAAAGTAACGTTATAATGTTTAATGTAGAATAATTTAGTTGTACATAATGGAATTTTTTTTTTGAAATGACATAACGGAATTTTTAGTACCTATCATTCTATTTATCATTGGAAGATGTCTTTCATACTGGGGCTATATATGTCCCCTACTTTATCTAAAAACTCGACTAGTTGGAATGGTGTTCGAAAATTTGCCACATATTTGCAAGCATGAAATTTTCCACCAGAAAATGAAAGGAAGAAACTTATTCTGAAAAGATATATATTACCTTTCTTAGACCACAAATGTTTATTGCATCTAGAGAGAAATTGCAAATCTTTGTACTTTATGCTATTTTTTCCTCTTTTGAAGTTCTAGTTTTCTTCTTTCAAAGTATGATTTTAACATTTATTTATGTACTAAATTTGGTATGGGATTTATATTTATGATTTTTTTTGGGAGGGGGTTTTGAATTGTGATAATCACTATGTTTGTAACTAGGCTTTCATGTATTTTTAAAACACAAAAATAGAGATGTGGACTCACATATAAATTTTGAATTTTTTTTAATCAACTTATAAATCAATTGCGAAATTACAATATAACTTATAAAATTTAAGTCCAATATGATCACCCAGTAAATTAATTTGAGGAAATAAAAATTTTCTCCATTGTTCAAATGCGCGGAAAAGAAAATTCTTAAATTTTATAATTTATATAGAACATTCCTGTTCAATGAATTTGGCCCAAGGCGAAATTCGTTGACGTAGCTCAATACATTGTCACATGTTTGCTTGTGAAAGTTCAAATATACTCTTGAGCCAAAGTTGTCTTAATTTAAACTTTAGAGACTATAGAGTACTGCAAGTCACCTCTTAAACATTATCTTGCAATTAATAAAAAAGGGAATAAAAATCTAAGGTGATCTAGGGAGCTGCAACTGCATAGAATGATTCAATTAGAAAATAAAATATAATGACTTTTGAATTCATGTTCAGCGAATTGCCATTAACTTAATAGGAGTACTGCTGATGCGTTTACTCAAGTCAAAAGGTACAATATTAATACAATTATCTATTTAATTGCACCTATATATATATATGTATATTGTGTTAGGTGCTTGGCATATATTTAGGCTGACTTGGGTCTTATATATTTTTTATTAGATTGATTTGAGTAGATTTGAAGAGGTAAAAGAGTTGCATTTTTATTACATTGCAAATTAAAAATAATAATAATATCCTTTTGCTTTAATGTTCACCAAAATATGACTGTTATGACTTTCAAAAACATTATATATGTACATACATACATATATGAATATTGCAGTGAGCTTGACAAATCTGTGCACTTGATATATGGCTGAATAAATTGCCCAAAAGGTTATCTGAGATGGGCGGTGAGGATTGATCTTCTCACATTCGTATTGACAGTGAACCTAGCCCTATCCCATCAATCATTTTCTCATATTAAACAAGTTTTTCCCATGACCTCTACTAAATTGGTACAAAGAATTGAGCTATATATTATCTGTCTTCTTTGCTTTTTCTTTAATTTCTTTTCTTATCCTGTTTTTTGTAAGCTTATAACTGTGGTTGCTTCATAATTAAGATGATTGGCCTGCTCATATAGCGGGAGCAAGGAAGTCATTGAAATGGTGGCAAAAACTTCTAGAAAAAAAAAAGAAATAATTAAAAAAGGTGGAATAAAAGAAATAACAAACCAACAAATAGAAGTAGACCCCCGCAATATATGCTAGCTGAATGTCATTCATTTATTTATTTAGGCTATGTTTAGTGGTAGGAAAATAGACTAGGAATGATAGAGAGTGTAGGAAGGAAAGAGAATATGAAAGAGAGAGATGAAAGTAATAATCTATTGATTTGTTTGGTAGAAAGAATATAGAGTAAGAATAATAGAGAGTACTTATTTGTAAAATTATTATGTTATCTATTTTATTTTTAAAAAATTAATTGACTTGATGAGTAAATTTATCAATATATTTTTTTTTCAATTTTTTCCAATTTTTCCAATTTGAGAGGATGAATTTTTGCGAGGGAGACCATCTCCCTCCATTTCTCCTCTCTTTTCTTCTCTCTCTTCTACTAAACACAGGATTGTAGCTCTCTTTCATCTATCTCTATCCGTCCCAAACATAGCCTTAGAGCGGAAATACAATGTACTTATTATTCAACTAGCAAATTATCAATGCTTACCTGAATAAGGAAAAAAAAAATATAAAACTCTCTCTCTAATGAGTTAGGGAAATTTGCCGTTTGTTCTAGCCATTCTCTCTATTTTTATACTCACATCCATTTAAATGGTTCTTCCATTTGAACAGACACATTTACATGGATATATTAAAATGTGTTATAATTTAAATAAAATACATTAGAATGTAACGTTCAAAAATAAAGATAGGAATACATTCTCATTCTAAGAACAAAAAGTCTATTCTAATAATAAAAATAAAGAATGATCGTTCACATGATAAAGCTAAATTATTAAAATAAGTACATTAGCTAGAACAAAATGAAAAAGAAACAAATACCAATGGATATTAAAATGGAAATAATGGGAAAGTTATATTTTAATGTTTCACATTCAAATTATATCTATTCTATTCTAATTTAACATCTATCGTTCAAATTATAACACATTCTATTACATATTTAAATGTTTTCATTTAAATGAGTCGTAAATAATTTCCTATTTAATACTTAATAAGGTAATAGTTGACTTGTTTTATTAATTACATGCATTGTGCTTCACGTTTAACCAATTTAAATTTGATAAAAATCAACTACTTCCATATCAGTTGGAAATTTAAACTTAATAAACAAGTTGGTTCCTTATCATTTTGAAGGAAAAAAAATTTCGTTCCATATCACCATGTGAAGATTTTTCTTGGAACTACTTGATCAAGAATGTTTGCACCAGAATTACTAGACCATGTTAATCATACAAGTCATATGTGATTGAGAGTTGATCAATTTAAAATATAGATTCATTTTAATGACAAATTAGTCGACCCACCAGAACATAATTCGCATGCATGTTCTGATGTTCATACAAATGTGGTCCTATTATTATTATTATAATTTTTCCTCTCATAAAACAAATGCGGTCCAATTATGAACCCATAAATAACACGTACGGTAGTATGTCCTTGCATAGTATACAGTTTGACATATGGAAAGAAAATATATTTCGCCATCATTAATCTATCACATGCTGTGAGCTACATATAGCCTTGAAAAGTTAGAACGCTAATTACAGATAATTATTTGGCAAGAGGGAGGCAAATTAAGAGTAGATGTATGTGGTCACTAGAGGAAAAGTAATATACTGTTCATGTAATTTTACAGCGCCCTAAGACCATCTTCAATATAAAAGACTTGCTAATGCTAAATTTAGCACATTGAATTGTGCTTAATTTGATGCTATCATAATAAAGAAATATTATTTTTATTTAAATATTAATTTTATCTTTTTAAAAAATATTATCTTCATCATATTATTTATTATTATGCTGTCCAACATATCATCTACCTATACTTATCATATAATAATAATATAAATATAGAGCTAATACTAAATTTTAGTTTGTGCTACTATTGAAGTTACATATGGCACACAAAATAACACTGCTATAATTACCATAAATTTAGCAATACCATTGGAGACTATTTCTTTGCTCAAATACTAAAATTTGGCATTAATATGAGTTGTAGTTAAAGGTAGCAAAATGGGCACGACCAACAAAATTATTTATTTTTTTAAAATAAATTTTTTTCAATACTTAGAAATACACAATCTCTTTTTAGAAATACACAATCTCTTTTTTTTTTTTCATATTTTTGAATTTCAAGTTAATTCTAAATAATTTTCTTAAGATTTTTGTTCTAAACTTTATTTTAATCAAATATTCAACTTATATAATTATAGATTACTTAATTATTTTTAAATTTTTATCAAAGAGGAAAAAAAACATAACAAATTATTTATTTGTTCAAAAATTTTATTTTTGAATTTCTAATATTTTTAACTAATTATACATATAATAATCTTATTTTTTTATTTTTTATTTTTTTTAAAGAAGGTGAAGAATGGTCAGGCTCGCCTAGGAGCAAGGTGGGCCTACAGGCTAGGTTAGGCTAGGTTGGGCTCTGTTTTTAAATTTTCAGGTTGGATCGGCTCGGCCCGAATCAGCGTGGCCCATTCCTCCTCAAAGCCCGTTTTGTGCGGGCTGGCCTGCTCATTTTGCCACCTTTAGAAATAGCACGTCCATTATGCCCAATAGACTTCTCTCTCTCTCTCTCTCTCTCTCTCTCTCTCAACTCTATTCGGCTAGAGAATCAACAGCGCCTTTGTGAGCTTCATATCTGCCAGAGGGGGACCTAGATCTAGATCTTCCCCTTTGTTGAGGTTTTCTTTCTCTGCTTTCCTTTTTCTATATTTCTGTTTCCAATAATCTGTTTGCTTTTGCAAAAGTAGTGTAGTACTATAGATTTAGATCTATGAATATTTTGTCCCACCTATTTCTAGATTTGTACGGGTTCTTTTTAGTTTTATTACTCTTATGTATGTTCTACTATTTTTCTTTTAGATTTGAAGCTTTCAAGATCCAGATCTGGAAGATCTCATCTTGTCAAAGATCGTTCTTTGCAGATGATTCGTCCTTGTATCGGTTGAAGGAACCAATTCTAGTCATGAAGGATGATTTGAACGAGTTAAAGAGATTCTTCTTGTGGAGCTCTAACATGTCCCGTTAGAGATTTGTATGCACATCATCTATATATGTATATATATTTTATGCATAATTTTTACATCGTTATTCATTAGTAAGAATTCAGTTTGGTCGATTATTTATGAATATAAATTATGTTGTAATTTGATATTTGCTATATATCTGTGTTCATATCATTATTTTTGAAAATATAAGTAACTTTCTTATTTAAAAAAAAAAGTAATTCAACCGATATCACTTCTTGATCTAAATAGATAATAAAAAATTTTTAGTCAAGGAATTATGAAAAAAAAAAATCATAAAATTTTCACGTGCTATTGGTGGACGTTTCATCTAAGAAAAATAAATTTTCCAATAGGAATAATTGTGTCGATACCGTAACTAAAATTGGTAAACCATTGCTGCTAGTTGTACATGTTGGTATAAGTTAATAATTTTTGGTGTCCTTGTGGTAATAATTATAGTCTAATAATTCAAAAAGGGATCTTGTTGGAAACCCTTGTCATTACAAGCAAATAGAAAATTTTCTGTGTACTATAAAATAGGGTGGTTTCTTAAATCTAGGGGAGATGGTATGTTGGAAGAATAGACCTATAAATTTCCAGGTCCATGTATTTTAAAGGATTGGGAGAAAATTATAATTTCCACAGAAGTCTGACCCTTCCTTCGAACTCGCAAATTTTTACCTTGAATGTTATAAATATGATTAAAGGTTCCAATCCCACGGTCCATATAAAAAGAATCTTTATTAGTAAGTACGTATTTAAGCATGATTAATGGTACTCCAGCATGATTTTATTTTTCAATACAACAGGTCGAATTGTAGACCAGATTCTAGATGAGTCTACAAGTCAGAAGGACTCTTATAAGTTTTAAAATACAAATATTTACAATTAATCATTAAATTATAGAATTTTTTTCCACCCTTAATTTTTTTTTTAAAGAAATTTCTCCCCTAATTAACTCTGTATGGATAACAAAATATAATTTATCACTGGTTTAATTCATAAATATTATAGATTAACTATTTGGAGATTAAATAAATAAAAATACCAAAAATCTTCTATGTGTTTCAACAAAATATTTTTTCCGCTTTTTGTTTTTCTGTCCATCAGTTTTTCAAATTGGGTTGAGATTAACCATTTACACAAACATCTATAGTTTTTGATTTGTGTCAATTTTTTATTTGAAAATAGCAAAAATGCCCCTAGTCAATAATCAAATTATGCATTAAACCTACGAGCTACGATCACATAACATAAATGTCAGAAACTAAAGTTTAGTTTTAAAGTATTATACAAAAACTTCACAAACAAAATTTTTGGTATTTAATTAATTATAAGGTTAAGGAGGTAGTTAACTATTTAATTAATTTGATTAAGGGTATTAGTGTAATTTTACACCATAAATTGACCAAGTATGACTTAGGAGATAATTTTTATAAAATTTGGAAAACTGAAATATACATTTTACATTTCCAAAAATATAAAGAAGTTTATACCAAGTACCCACTTTTATCCCTCATAATTTACAAATACTCGTTTTTAAATTTCGTTTCAAAAATACTCATTTATGATATGCATTTTATGTGTAAAATGCGTGATATATATTTATAATATAAATTTTTACATATGATTTATATTTATTATGTAAATTTATATTTATATATACATTTTGAAATTAGTGATTTTATTTTTATTTATATATTGGTATATATACCTATGCATAGGTATCAATTTGGCCAATGAAAATTTAGCATGTATATTTTTATATTGTAAAAAATAAGAGAGAGAAAGAGCATTAATGATGCACGTCTTTTCATGTACTTTATTATAGCTATTGGATCACCATTAGATGGTGATCCAATGGTTAAAAAAAAAATATCTACCCATAGGTAAAGATAATTTTTATAAAATTTGGAAAACTGAAATATACATTTTACATTTCCAAAAATATAAAGAAGTTTATACCAAGTACCCACTTTTATCCCTCATAATTTACAAATACTCGTTTTTAAATTTCGTTTCAAAAATACTCATTTATGATATGCATTTTATGTGTAAAATGCGTGATATATATTTATAATATAAATTTTTACATATGATTTATATTTATTATGTTTATTTTTATTTATATATACATTTTGAAATTATTGATTTTTAGGTATACATTGCGGTGATTTTATTTATATTTATATATACATTTTGAAATTATTGATTTTTAGGTATACATTGTGGTATATATTTTATATATAAAATACTTGTACTTTACATTTCTCTAAAATCGGATATTTGTAAAATAAAAGTAGAAAATTAGTATTAACAAAAATGGACTTAATAAAAGGGGTGTTTACAAACTATTCCCAAAAACACATGGTCAAAGTTAGTATTTCGCTAAAACACTTTGGAGGTTTTGATATTTTCCCTATTAGAAAATAGATATTCATGAAAATGTGCTTAATATTAAAACGGGTGTTTACGAACTTTTCCCAAAAACACATGGTCAAAATTAGTATTTCTCTAAAACAGTTTCGAGGTTTATTTTCCCTATTATAATATGAATGTGATTTGTGTTAATTCGTTTATTCGCTCCTCATGATATATATTTAATACTCTGTGCAAACGGCATTTGAAATATTTTGTGATAGACGTTTCTTTCTTTTGAAATGTAGCAGTCCTTTTACTTAATTAAGACAGAAAATATCCTCGAATACAAGACCATTGATGATTTATGGAATACAATCAAACAAAGCTTCATCTGATACTGAATTAAAACTGTACTTAGCTAGGCTACGAGCTACAACATTTCCTTGTCTAGGGATATAAAGATAATAAAATAGTAACTGTTGACAGAGGTTTGTCAACAATAAATTTAGAAAAATTACAAAATGTGGCTTATGTGTGAAAAGGATTAATTAACTAAAGCAAATAAAGAGACAAGAATTTTATAGTGGTTAGCCCCAAAAAAGATGAGTCTACGTCCACTGTTTTTCATTATTTTCTGGAGAATTACAAGAATTCAAAATTACAATGTGTTGTCTGGAAAGAAGAAGCAAGAGTTTAAAAAGTTCTTAAAAGATTTCAAAGATTAAGAAATGATCAAAGATTTCCCAGCCTCTCCCGATCAGAAAAAAAGCCAAGAAGATCTCTCACTGAAACATTGAACTTCCTTTATATAGGTGAGAATAGCTCAATGTTTCCCAATTGTGAGAATGGGTAGCTGTATAATCGGGCAATACAATTGGAGTAACAATATAACTAGATAATCACTTAAATGAGATGACTGATCGATCTTTAAAGAGAAACTTTTGTTTCCCTTTCTTTATAGGTTACCCATTTGACGAAACTATGTCTAGTTTCCTTTTCATTCTGGTCGCACTTAACTCGTTCAGAGGAGATCGTACTAAACTTATGCGGTGGAGGTCGCACATAACTCTTTCGGAAGAAGTCACACTAACTTATTCATGCAACCTTCTACTCATTTAGTCAACTTTTTCCTTTATGATATTGACCAATATATAGGATTTTAAATCGCACAACAGTAACAATCCCACTAATCATAATGCCAAATGACACAATCTTCTCTGGGAATTCTACCCAAAGGAATACTTAAGATTATGTTGTGATCAATTCACCACATATTTTCTAGAATCTTTCCTTTCATTCCACTTACCATTTATAATACAGTCTGATACACGGAGCTCATCATTCATACCATTGCAACTTGTAATTGGCTTGAACAAGGTTTGGACGTGGTAGCCATGGATCCTTGAAGGCGTGTGGGGGAAATACTTCTCTTTAATGACTCGGGCCAAAAGAGAGGTTGGATTGTTTAGAATCCTCTATCTCTGCTTTGCTACAAGAGCTTGATTGAAATCACCATGATCCCCCCCTCTTTTTTTCCCTGACATAGTCTCCTCCAGTGCCACTAGTGCATTTTTTGCTTCTCTTCCGTACGATATAACTTGGGACACTGGTAATTTAAATATACTCATTGCATAAGCTGAAATTAGGATTAATAATTTGTGTTATCAAATCGAATTCGGATCCATACAATTACGACATGATATAATCATAACATCCGAACTTAAACATAGCACTATTAATAAACAGATTAAAAATTATCTAAATACGACATAATTAATACACGTGTAATATGACAGAGTATGCCTAACTTAATTAATAATTGTATAATGCATCATATTATAATTTATTTAATATAATTATTTAAAATTGACACAATTACTCTAATTTAATATTATTATGCATAAACTAATTCAACTTTACATATGTAAATATGTTTAGAATTAATTAAAATCACATTTAAAATATTAAAATATTAATAAATATATCATATTTGTATCGTGTAATTAAACGTGTTATAACGAGTTGACCCGAAATCCATCCGATTATTATACGTGTCAATTCCAAATTGACAAAAAAAATTAAATAATCATTTAAATTAAATAATCATTTAAATTTATTTATTTTGTGTCATTTTTGAGTCATATATCATTGTGTAGTATAGAAAATTACCGATCTTGGCTGAAATGGATTGGATCATAGCTTTAATGCGTATTTCTTTCCCTCCAATGAAAAAAAAAAAAAAGATACATGTAAATTAATCTAATACCTCCATTGGAAAACAAATACATGTAAGTTAATCTAAGGTCAACAGTTTCTGGTTGATCTTCGCTTGGTTTCCTTACCATTTGATCTCCATTGGGTTCCACCAAGTAATAGTTTGCTGAAGCTTAACATAGACGCCTCGTATATTCAAGCGATGGGATATAGGCGATGTCGTGGCCTTTTCTTCGTCAGAGTCTTCTTCTTGCAGTTGATAGAGAATTGTCTATTGCTTTGGCTGAGTGTGATGCCATTAATGTGATCACTGCAGTTAATACTTATTTTTTTCAATGCTAATGATGGTGTTATTATTGAAGACATTGTTGAATTATTCTAAGTTCAGTGGGATTGGGATCTGTTGATGTTTGTTCAGGGATGGGGATAATATTTCTTCTTTTATGTATGATGTTCTAAAAAATCAAAACTGAAAACAACCGAATCCAACTGGGGGAATATGTTTCTTAAAAAAAGAAAAAAAAAAAAATCTGGGGGAATATATTATACAAGTAATGAGGAGATAATGATCACAGTTGGTGTTCACCAATCACGGATACATACACCTATCGTAATCTAGCTACAGTTCCACATATATTACAATTTTATCCTTAAAATCTTATATAGCAATCTCTTATAACTTGCCTTAATAAATCAATAATGTTGATTATTATAGCTACCGGTATAATTAACATTTGAGAAATGCCAGGGACATATAATTTACACACAATAGTGTATGTCTTTTTTGGCCATCCCAAACTCATAAATATAAAATGGTGTAACTTTTACACTAAAATGATGAAACTTTCACACTATATATGTATATTCAGTCTCTAACTCGTTATATCAAAAACTATCCCTAAAAAGAATATCTGCTACACTAAAATAAATATTCTCTCTCTGTTCCACTAAATCTCTTTTTTGTTTTTTATTCAAATAATTATTTCACTAATATATTACGAAATTATATTATTTATGGAACTACAGATATAATAATGTATAATAAATTATGAAATTATAAATTACATTTTTATTTTATCCACTAAAAATATTTTATTTATTATATGTGAACACATTATACTATTAAAAAAAACTCATAAAATTGCACAAAATATATAAACAATAGCACAAAAATAAAACTTCATATTGATCATCAACATTTAAACCTCTGAATTTTTATATTCATCCCACAAATGATTACTTAATGTATTTCTAAGTTGAATATGAGTCTCCATATCCTTGATTTGTCTATATTTAACTAAATATTGATTATTTTACTAATTTTTAAGTATTATATACACAATTTTAATTGTTTATATTTAACATTTTTAATCAAATTAATAACTATTAAATTAATTAATTATTATCTTAACTGATTCAATAATTAATATAAAAGAATTTACATTAATTAAAACCTATTATATTAAAATATGTCCTAAAATCTAATTATCATTTAAATGGGGTATTTTGAGAAAAACAGGGCTCAAAATAGCGCCTAAACTGGCTCAAGGTTGGAGCCTTGTTGTTGCTCCAAAATGGAATTTAGAAAAAAAAACCTCAATTTTAGAGTACAATCGGAGTTGACTTTAATCAATCATGTATGTACATGGTGTGGTCTCTTTTTAAAAAAATATTATGTCACATTATTGTGTTTACTGTGCGTGACTTTTGTGTATAAATTTCCTATGTCCTAGTATTATTCTTAACGTTTCGATATTAGATTATATACTCATCCAAAAACTTGAAAAAATCATATAAAGATACTATTTGAAACACGGGCAATGCTATATTATATCATATCGTTATTCATTAGTAACCAATTACAAAATTTAAATAAATCCGCCTCCTATTGCGCTTGTTTTCGGTTACCTTAAATTCCGACTAGTTACGGTTGTAATTTGTTTTTGTTTTTGTTCTGCAAAATCCTCCCTAGAGATGATTTTTTTTTTTTTCATTCATAAAACAATGTATTATTCCATATTTTTTAAAACAACCATTTTTTTTTTTTTGACATCACAGTGTTCGGGGGGCATAAGGCTGATTTTGTTTGTTTGAACCTGTTTAAACAAAGTAATACTATGGACACCTTAAAGTGCCTAGCATCATATAAAGTATCAAATTTTTTACTAAAAGATGAAATTGATATACTACACAGGGTCCTGTCTGAAATATTATTCCATTTTCTAGATAAAAAATAAACACCTCATGTAGTGCTAGGTACCTTAAATATTACTTGTTTAAATAATAATAATTAATGCACTGTGCTAAAATTAGTAAACTGACCATTCTAGGGAAGGGTATTGTTTTTTGGTCATTACTCGTTTAAATAATGGTAATTGATGCACCGTGCTAAAATTAGTAAACTGATCATTCTAGGGAAGGGTTTTGTTTTTTGGTTTAAACACATTACAAAGTATAACATGTTATATTACTAGAAATACAAGGTTATTTTTTGAAAGAGTGTCAAATCCAAGTGATGCACTTTATGCAGATTTCCCCTAAGTCGATGTAGAAAATTGTTGAATATAATTATGGGCGGCTCTATTGCATATTTTTTTTCTTTCTTTTTTTTCCCACCCTTTTCCTAAATACATTCCTCACAAAATTTTAAATTTTTAAAATTCTTTTCTCACACCTTTTAAATTTTTATTAATTACAAAAGTACCCATTAGTAAACATTTTTGAAACATTTCTTTTCCTACTTTCTTAGTACTTTACTATCAATTGATTTTTAAAACCACCCGATTTTTTGTCTTCTTCTCTACTTTTATTTTCTTCTTCAAGATTTTAATATATAACTTCCATAGTAAATAGTCAATAACAACGAAAGAAGATACCGTGAGTTTTCTGTTTTGCTCTAAATATATATTATGAAAAAAGAGATAAAAAATCAATAGCATATTGTAACACTTTTTATTCTTTCTTTTAGTAGACCCTCCCATTTTTTTTTTGTGTTACAAAGTAAATAATCATAATGGAGTATAAACAACTGTATCAATTATCCTTAAACAAACAAAAGCAAATACTTATCAAGAAATTGTATACGTATAATACTTTAAGTAAATGTGAATAAAAATAAAATAAAATAAAATATTACATTTGCTATTTTTAGTTTTTTTTTTTGTATAATTAGTAAATAACAAAATATTCACTATTCTATTTTTTTTAATGCTCCACTGGAGTAGAGATTAAAGATTGCTAGAATATAAATATTTAAGAAGGGAAAAAAAAATAAAGAAAAATTTTTTTTTTAATGTGAAGCGACCATCATTTACTACAAATTTAAAAGAAAATAATAAACATTCTAAAGTAAATTAATGCACAATAATCTTATTTCCTTTTATACGGCGAGAGTGAAATAAGATTTCATTGAAAACATTTATGTCAAATTACAAGGAGATTTTTTTCTGTACATAACTAATTAATTAGAAAGGAGTGGGGAGAAAAAAGAGGGTGGCTATTGTATTGATTTAATTTTGGATTATGCGTGCATGAGTGTTTTTTCACAATACATATGTGAATATGTAATGATTTGAAGAACCGATATTGATTTTAATACCTTATTTTATCTATACATATATAATTTTTTATCAGGAGTAAAATAATTTTACCTACGTCACAATTTGACTTATTGAGAAAGCATATATATATATATATATGTAGAGAGAGAGAGAGAGAGAGAGAGAGAGAGAGAGAGCTAATTGTAAAGATGATATTTAACATTTTGGTTTGAAATATTAGCTGAGATATGTAGTGGGATTGGATTTGGTGGTGTCCATGTCAAACCGTTCGGATGACGAATAATTGGAGAACAAGCAAAGCATTTTTCTAGGACAAGGTGACAGATGCCAAAACGCAAGCACTCGCAAAGCTAATTAATTACTCAATGAGAGAGACATAAAGTTAAGACAGAGAAAGCAATGCAATCAATAATGGACGACACTCACGGGCGTCTCCTTTTCCAAAACACATAATAATATTTCAAGACTTGTGAAATTGCCTGCAACCATGGCAGCCGTCAAGGTCTTTATCTAATTTACTTATTTTTATTTTTATTTTATTTGTTAAGAGATTTATGTGTGTTTTTATATGAGATTCATCTTGACTATCAAGGAAAAATGCTAACTGAGATTAGCGGTGTTACCACTTGTTAAACTTAGAGTGAACAAGTTAAATACGTTTGTTGTATTGTTAGTGAACCTCATATGTTACATGGTCACTCATGACTATGCATGTCTCTTGAAATTTTGACACGTAAGAGTGGTGCTAAGCATCGACATGCCTTCCATATTGACTCATGTTATACAAATCGTAAATTTTGATGGAAGTTGAAAAGCCAAAGTTTCAAATTCGAAATTCGGAAGAAGTTGAAAAGCCAAATTTTCAAATTAGAAATTCAGAAGAAAGTCAATTAAGTTTATAAAAATTGTGTGAGACATGAAGTTTGTGTAACAACTGTATACTTTTAGAGTTGGTGCAAATTTTGCACCATGTTGGTGTATGCATCGTCACCGTCATGAGGAGCAGTAAGGTTATGTTTAGTATGTTTGGTAGGAAGAAAAAAGGAGAAAGAAAGAAAAGTTTTGATAGAAAAATAGAGGGAAATAAAGATTTTGGTTATTTGGTAGAATGGAAAAGGGAAGAGAAAAGAAAAGGAGAGAGAAAAGAGGAGGAAAAAAAATAGTGAGACCCACTCAAATTTTTTTTTTTTCAAAAATAGAGAGAAAATAAGAAAGAAAAATTTTTTACTCACGCGTTAAAGTGAATTTATCAAATTAATCTTATATACTATTTTTAAATTTTAAGAAAAAGGGTAAACAATCATTTTAAAATATACTAGTTTTCTTTCCTTCCTACGTACCAAACAACAATAGAGGAAAGATAACTTCCTTTCCATCCAATACATTTTCTTTCTCTCCTATTTTTTTTTCCTCTCTACCAAACATAGCTATGAGCCTTAATTTTTTTTTTCTATGCGTTTTTCATATTATTTTTGGGCCATTGAAGATGATTAGGTGCAATCTAAGGGACAAAATTAAATATCTCTTACTCAATAAACATATATGTCTGTCCACTATTGTTTTAAGATTTAAGTGCATATTGTATACATATGCGAGTTTGAATGTGTTGTGTATTGGAATGTAGTCATTCAAATGTTGGCAAACTTCGTTCACCTATTTGCAAAAAAAAAAAAAAATAATAAAAATAAAAAAGAAAAAATCACCTTAAGAAAAATAATTCTATAGGCTTCAAATTTAGATTCATTTTATTTAACAACTCATGTGTAACATATTTCTCATGATACACGTTGTTTCAAGCCTAAACCATAGGATTAAGAATCTATCAATTAAAAGCGGCGAGTTTATTGGCTTAAATATAATCCACAAAATCCAAATGAATATAGTACTTAGAATGTTTCGATAAATTCTACCAAATTTTGACGTGTAGAATTTCACGGATTTGTTATGTTTTGGGAGGTTATTTTTCATTAAACCTTGTAGCAAACTTCATTTGAGTGGGGGTAAACATCTCTTAATTAAGTAAAATAATTTCTTAAGCCTCTACATTTATTTTATCTAACGACTCATATATAACGTATTTTAGTTACCTAATTGGAAAGAAATTATATTGGTTGATGTATAAAATTAGTGTATGTTGAGTAAATAAATTTGGTACGGCTTGAGTAACACTATGAGTTTAAATTCTAGTAAATTACGTGGCTTTCTTTTGAGTCATACAATGTCAAGCTATAAGATTCTAGCTCTAGTTTGTGGTTCAAGTTTTTTTTTTTTTTTGATATTCGTAATTTAGTATACACAATTAAATGTTCAACTTCTTGTAGGAGATAATTATTTGTGTAATTGTGTTCATCCTTTACGTTGTAAGTTTTACTTTATAGTCGCCTTTTTCTATCTAAATATCTCCACACTCCTTTCAGTACTAATAAAGAAAATACTTTTAGCATTTAGCCTTTTCAAAATCAGTTTTTTTTTTTCTTTTTTTTTTTAAGATAAGTTCTTTTTTTTTTAAATAAAAAAAGTGAAGTTTAACTAATGATCTCTACTTATTATAAAAAAAATAAAAATAACTCACTCATCTGGAAGTCGAACTCCCGAACTAATACTCAATTTCCACCCCACCACACCCACTGAGCTAGCCACAGTGAGCAACATTTTCAAAATAAGTTATTGTGAGTATTAATATGTTATTAATTATAAAAATAAGGGATAACGTTGGTCCTTAAATTATGAGAAAAGTCTTACTTCGATCTTTAAATTGCGTAATTTTGATCCTTAAACTATTAAAAAAAGTGTCATTTTCGTCATTTTTGTTATATATTTCGTTTTATTCTCAACTGAGCATATAAGATATATTTGTTATTTTTTTATATTTATTTTCAGCATTTAAAAAAATTAGAATATAAATTGAGGCAATTTAAAAGTAACTGGTTGAACAAAAATTTAGCTACACATTGAACAATAATTAACATAGAACAGTTCAAAATACGATATTTTGTTGAAATCACTGATACAGAATAAAAAATGCAATTTATGTGGTCATTCTGGTAAGAATGAGATAAAATATCTAAAATAAAATATTTTTAATAGTTTAAAGAACAATAAAATGTAATTAATTTAAGAACTAAAATGAGACTTTCTCCTTAATTTATGTCATTTATCTTAATTATTAAACATGGAAAATCTAAGGAAAATGTATGCTAAAAAATGAAATATTATTCATTGTTTCTCTCTTAACCATAGAATTGTAGAAACATAAAGAACATGCACTTTATTCATTTCAATATATAATTTGTCCTCATCTAAATGTAATTGGATTGAATAAATTCATATAACTAAATAAAATCTTAAGAAGTATATTAATTGGGTCATTGTCCAAGATTTCAAATGCTATATAAGGTGCACAAACAACTAGAAATCTAAATCCTATCTACAATAATAATGTGTTATATTTAGTTAATGACATTTATTTGCCCTTCCAAATGTTTGAAAATCCCAGCTCAAATAAAAATAACGTCCAAAAATTAAAGTATAAAAAATTATTTCAATTTCATCACGGAGGTAAAAAGTTTTGGGGTAGAAAAGTCAAGTCAACAATTAAAAGTCAAAGATGGTAGGCTGTACTTGATGGTACAGTTTTGTCGTTTTCTGCTTTGACTGACAACGACTTTGCCTCCTCTACCCCCAAACCGGATCATCAGTCTTGACTCCTTTGGCCTGACATTTTGCTTCAACCAGATTACGCCACGCGTGTACTTCTAGAATTCCTTTTGTCTCCACCGCCAGATCATGATTTAAAGAATGAGTACAGTCAAGAGCCAGTCACGGCCAACCTGATAACAATTTGAAAGTGGAGGAGCTATGGTACTGCTGAGTACTCCTCACAATTATCGCCTAACATTTTTACGGATAATTTTGGATAATTTAATAATTTTCATTAATAGTCCTAGTTATTAGAAGAGGCGCAATCTAATATAATGAAATACTAAATCCATGTGTGTATGTTCGCTTATATCCATCTAGGCTTTTATTTTGAAAAATTTTACTAACGGACTCAAACCTGCATTGAGACTCGAATTTCGTAGATTTATCTTCGTGTTCAAGTGATGCAGTTCTATCAACTAACTTCAATGGAAGCTCTTTAGAATATCAATATATGTATGGTTTGTTCTTGGGACTATCTAATAGGAAATATCCTTTCAATTCATTTTTTTTAAAAGAAAAAGAAAAACCCTTTATTTTTCGCATAGTTTGGTTAAAGGAATATATTTTTAAACCTATTGAAGAACATTTGTTTCTTTCTTTTTTCCTTTTCTTACAACAGATTACAAGAGATACATATGAAATTTCCAAAACCCTATCCAATTTATGACAATAAATATCTTTTTTTTTTTTTCGTAAGTGTATTTTACGTACTTTGTAGAATCAAAGTATTTCCAATGCTAATAATACTACAAATTATAGTTATCTTCAATATGGTAATAGTAAAGGTTAATGACATCATTAGTCTCCGACCTATTATCACTTTGGTATATTGATTTTCTACCTATATTTTTTTATAGTATTTAAATACTAAACGTTTTTTTTTTTTTGGCACTATTGATCTTTTTGGCATATTTTATCTAAGATTCTGTTAAATTTTGTCAAATGTAATATTGTTAATCAGAAATATGAATACAAAAAAAATAAGAACCAAATTGTTAAATAATTAAAAAATTGAGATTAATAGTGCAAAAATTCTCTCATAAAAATAATTTTTAATGAAATCTTGGATGGAATAAATCAAAAAAACCAATGGTGCCAAAAAAAACACATTTAGTACTTAAATACCATAAAAAAAATTAATAACCAATATATTAAGGACTAATATGCTAAAATGAAAATAGGCTTGGACCAATGGTGCCATTAACCCTAATAGTAACAAGGAAACCTATTCAAGAAAGAAAGGCCAAACTTTTATAAACACTAACTTAAAAGACAGAATCTCAAGTCACTTTCCCCTTTCCTAAACCAAGGAAGTCTAATATGAGCCATATTCTACCTTCTATTATATTATGCAATAAGAAAGCAATGGTGATTTTCATATTTAAAAACATCAAAATTAAATTCGTAATCAAATGATTTATACAAAAATTTATGAAAATCTTGACAAGTCATTGATATCTTTATTAGTAGAACATTTTTATTTTGGTACATTATGATACAATTTTAAAATTGCATTTGATAAAAAAAAAAATTTGTGCTAACGCAGTTTTTTATTAGCTCAAAGCTCACTTGGGTCCCGCCTCGCCTTCTAATAAAGAGCTAGAGCTGGTAGGGTGCGAGATCATTAATTATCAATGGAATTGATATATTAAGTATGTGAGAGGGGGAGAGATGGTTTAGTTGGAGAGGTTGTTGACCTATGACCAGTGGCTTTCTATGGGGGTAAGAATGGGACCACGTGTGGGGTGACGTGTCCTCTGACTTTTGTCAGTCATTGTCAAATGTACTGTCAGTGCTTCGTTAATGAAGCTTTTGTCTTTTATTTCAAGTCTTCCCTAACGTCACTATTGCGTTTGCATCTCGTCATAATGCCTCTTGTGAAAAATAATTTTTTTTCCTTCTCCAAAACTGGTTATTTATTTCTTTTGATTGAGATTTGAGAATGACAAGTTTAGAACCAAAACAAATAAAAGGTTATCCTCAAAAACATACCTGAAGCATAAATTTTTAACAAATTTAATAATCTTTTTGGACTTATTCAAAATTATACTTCTACTTCTTAACTATTTACAAAGTTATATTTTTTTTTATATAAATTAACTAACAAATTTCTCACTAAATACGTATTTGAATTGAATATATTTTATTTTTTCTGACTAATATTATTGAAAATAATTTAAAACAGTTAGTACAAATCATCTAATTTGTAATTTGTATATAGAAAGTATAAATTGGTATATATTTATAATGTAGAGATGTAATTTTGCACAAGTCAAAAGAGATTATTAAAATTGCATAAAAGTCATATCTCCAGTTATTTTTTTTGTAATTATCCATTTTATTATATCAAATTTGTGTTCTAAGTATACAGTTAAGAAATTAATCACGACTAAAATAGTATTTTTAATCACAAAAAAAACTTTGTGACTAAAACAAAAGTCACGGCACCTTTTAGTCGCAAATTTTCTAATTTTTTGCAAAAAGAAAATGAAATTTGTGACTAATTATGAGGTTTTTTTTGTTGTGTAGCCTTTGCTATAATTGCCAGTCATATATGCATATATATATATATATTTATATATGTATATTATATTTCTTTAAGATAATATTTTTACTACATAGTTAATTAAAATAGCAAAGTGCTGTACTTTAAAGAATTTCCTCACTCTGGGAGGCCATGGAGTGTAAGATCTAGGATTCGAACCCTTACATTACCTTTGGAAGCCAAGCTAAATGATATTAGTTTTAGAAAATAACCCACTACCGAATTTTATCCGTCTCTTTTTAAACCAAAAAATAAAGAAATATCCTATGAAAGAAATATCCTATGTATATTAGCAATCAAGTCAGACGATGCTAGCTCATAGGTATTAAGATGTTTAAATCATGATTTGACTTAAGCTCCATCAAACACATTAAAACTAAAGTATATGGACCATTAATTTTAAGGCAGAGGAATAATCTAATTTGCAAGAATATATAAAATATATTAGGTAGATTAATGTAGTTACACAAAAAATTAGCCACTACAATTGGGAGTCCACGTGACTCTAAGGATCCTTATCAAATGCCCAAATAATATACTGAGTCGCCATGTTAATACTATATTATAAAGATGTAGAGCTAACAGTGTTGGGTACAACAAATCTTTAGAGTGATAATCAATATTAAAAGTGAGGACAATGAAATTGTCAAATGTTAATACATGGTTACCGAATTGTTTTGTAAATTGTGATTCTCAATCGATGTCAAATATAACAGATGATTTATCATATTCTAATTGGAAAGAGATTTAAAGTAAGTACGGATTCTTGCATTTAACATTAAAGAACTAATAAGTCAATTTGTCACATCACTTGAAAATAAGTCGGTACTCGTGGTATTGCTAATCTTCCTTATTTTGCAATGAATGTAATCTTTTTCTTTTTCTCAATACTTCTCTCCTTTGATTACTTCATCTTCTAGACTTAATAATTTTACCAAACTAAGTAAAAAACATCTCTTTTTCTTTTTCCTTACACCTTCCTAAAAATCTCTCTCTTTTCCTTTTGGGGTGGGTTTCTTTTGTATCATTTTCACCTAATTCTTGCTTTTGTATTCGCTTCTTATATTTGACGCTTAAATAGTTGTTGAGTAACTGGGATGCCACCAAGTCGTGTTTAATATATAAATAAAATACAAAATATTAACAAATTCAGTTTCTTTCGACCAGATGACCACAATTTTTTAATAGGGAACATGGTACGTCAACCTGCCATAGTTGACATGTAGAGATGGAGAAGTGTTGGCTTTTCATGTCTGTCCTCAATTGTTATTCCTTTTTCATTTTATTTTATTTTATTTTCTGTGATTACAGTCCTAGGTATAAGATTGGTGGAAACTATACTCATTGCGCACATATGATAAACCTTTAACTACACTACATGTCTTGATTTTGGGACCAGAATATATCACATTTGTTTGTCAAGAAAAAAAAAAACCTAGCTTTGCCATACAAACAAGCACCATATATATCATGATTTTTATTTTTGATTTTTACAAATTAGATTTTTTTTTTTTTTTTTTTTTTGAAGTAAAGGCATAACAACGTTCGACGCATCACAGACATTTTTTGAAAAAGATTCTACTGCAGGCCTTACGTTAATAGATGAATCATTATGCATCAGACGCTAGCTCAACTCTCTTTAAATTTTCAAGGAGGAACAAGCTCTCACCTTCAATTGAAAAATGGGATACTCAAGCTCATTCATCTAGCAAGAGAGAGATTCCAATTTATCGTTTTTCCCAATCAGATTTTTCTTATATTTTTCCCCCTCCATTTTTTGAAAAACTTTCTATGATTCCTTAGACGTATTCCAGGATAGTAATATGTTTCTTAAGTTTGAATGGAACACTATTTTTAATTTGCTTTCTCAACTCTTTATAGGATTATTCATACACGACTGGTTTATCACATGAATTGCAAAAATCAAGTATTGTCACTAAATTTCAGGTGGAATATAATTCAAATTAAAACTAAGGCAAATGTGGTTCCCTACTCCCTTTGAATGCAAAACTGCAATGATGTACCTACATCCCCATTGAAACAATATCACTACATGCACAAACACAAACATAAAACTAGATAAATATTGTTAAGAACCCTCTAACTGGATTTCAAGCCACTTGACTTTCCAAAAACACACCTCCGATGAGGCATCATATGCCGGAGACTTCCATTTTCCATGAATGTCAAGCTTGAAAATTTTAACAGGCGAAGCAATTTGGTCGATGGAAATGTATTAGCATCAAAATGATTTCTCTGCATGCTTACCTATGTTGGTGACAATCAAAAGGGTTTTGTCCCACACTATAGGAAATGCCAGATCATCAAATCAGATACTAATTAAGCAAAACATGATATGAATCGCCATAAACGGATTGGATTTAATACAACTTCATATGCACAGAAGGGGGAAAAAAGGGTATGAAAGTGGGGGCAATGAAAAACTGCGAAATTTTTTTGCAAACAGCAAAAACCAATAATCAACAGAAGCTTCAAACTTCATGACTCCAACAAGGTAGAAATCTTCAAGTTGTGAAACATGCTACATAGGCTATATAATAAGCATCAAACCTGGATAACACATGGATTGCACAGAATTTAGGATCAAACAGTGAGAGCCACAGACAAAATTTATCTTTCAAGGATTTTTGTTTTCCCTTGATGATTATTGTTTACTTCGGAAGTATAGAAAAATTATAACAGATCAGCTTTTGATTTTTGCATTTTAAACTTTGATAACTCCTCCATCCACAAAATCTAGACATACCAGAAAAGGAAAAAATAAATAAATAATACAACAATGAGCTAATACTTCACAAGTTTGAGTTATACTTCCTAGAAGCCAATTTTTGTTACTTAAACGGTATATCTGAAAGCAAATTTAAAAACAGAAACTAATTAATAATCCAACCGTTTGTTTATTGGTTTAATAACTAACTGCGCAGTTCTCATCTCATCGGTTATTTATTTTTTCACTTAGTTCTCTGATAAGCACTCCTAGAAGATTAACGTATGTGAGGCGTAATATAAAGGTCTAAAGGGTGTTAAGTCAACGGACTGAGGATATTGTCAAGACTTGTTAGTGCCGGGCCATTAGTTAGTTAGGCTTGGGTGTGTGTACCTCTTTCCAGAAGATGTTACTGAGTAGAGAATATAGGGGAGCAATGGTAAGGGATTAAGATTTTTCGGGGGTGAACTAAAGCTAGTCTCACTTGGAGAGAGCTAGGCCCCTCGAATGCCTAGCAACCTTATGTAACTCTGACTTTTCTCTTTGATATCAATAAACCCAGTCGTTTTCTCCTTACCTTAGCTCTAGATCTCATCATTCTCCCTCTGTTTGGAAGCAATTCTAAATCTCAAAGCCAAAACCAATGACCGAGTGTCCACGCCTTTGAGCCCGCTCGTTAAGCGTGCTGACACAAAACGTAATCGTTTTTAAGAGCAAAGGAATCCATGACAGGCTGAGATACATGATTCACGAAGAAATTAATAATAAGTTAGCCTAATCTGGATTAACATTGTACTAACTCTTTACCTATCTCACATTGTATTCCGTAAAGTACCCTTTTATCTTTATTTAGGATGAGACACATTCCAATTTTACTTACAAAAGTATAACAACTGCCACTGCCAACTGTGGTCCAACCCAAGAAGGTGGAAAACCATTTTATTGAGTTTATTGCAAGAGTTGATGAGCATTAATCCAGCTTCCCCATAACTTAAGCATGTGTTTCAAATTCAAATATTATGTTCAGAAACTATTTACAAGCAATTTCTTCATACAAGGTATTGGATTTTAGCACTCAACAGAGCATATCATTCTGAAAGGAAGTGCTTATGTAACATAACCATGTCCTGTGCTTTTCTGTAATCTTTAACATACCTTTTTTGGAAGGATCTCTTTGTGAGCTTTGAATGAGAGTATGACATTCCAAATCAAAGCAATAAAGTTTGCAGCAAGGACCTGAAATAAATGGCATGAATGAAAAAATTGGAAATTATGACAACAGGTTGAAATGAGGATAAAAACCTGAAAATTACTGAATGTCAAAGAAATAAATAGGACGAGGTTGACTTTAAATGTAAAATATAAAAAACTGGATCATAGATGATAGATCCTACATTGCTCAACAGATTTATTATGAATGAAAGCATCATAGATAACGGCAAAATCCAGCCTTCTACAAGCATGAAAAAAGCTTCAAGACAAACTTAAGCCACATAGGTTTAAACTTGATATACAGAAATACATAATATATAATATAACAATCCACTAAATCGATTTATACCCCGTTTTATTCAACCTGAGGTACCTAATATACAACATAACAGTCCAATAAACCGATTTTTATCATGTAGTATTCAACCTGAGATCAACATGTGAATGATGAGTATTTGTTACGTACATGAATATGATGCGTCCTCATAAGAAAGATAAGAATATAGTAGTACCAATCAAATGAAATAAAGGTAGAATATACTAGCACAAATCAATGAACTAAAGGTACTGCAGAAAGTTTCCAGAACTCATGAATTGATCGTTGGCTCATTTTGCACTTCCAACTTCTATGATAGAAACTGAAAAGAAACTAATTCGAGTGGCAAGAGAGAAATTATGAACAAATTGGTACCCAGAGACACCACCATTCAATTATTTTTTGCAGCCACTCTAACAAGATTATTTGTGACACCCCTAGTTTCTGAGACTAATAAAATAAATGTGTATATGAAGACAAGTAGAGGAATGAGATAAACGCTATCTCTAAACTATGAAGTATAACGAGGAATACAACTTTAAGCATTTTAGAGAATCAGATTCACTTCAACAGCCCTGATATGCAAAGCTTATTAAAAATGCAGGATGGCCTCCATAGGCAAAAGGGAATAGGATTTATACTGATGTCTTAACTTCAATAATAATAAGAAACGAGCTCAGCCAGGAAACTTACGCAGAACCTCACATGAAGGCAACAAATAAAATAAATATTCACTTGGGAAACACAGAAAATAAAAGGAAATAAAGGTCCTCTATTTACTGTAGTTGTGTTCCAGTATTTACAAGGAAGCTATATGAACTGTAAATTTTAATGATGACTAGTTAACTGCCCCTGAGTTTGTGTCCTCGACGATAAAAAAACCAGGCAGGATTTTTCACCCTTTAGCGTCATCACAGAATAAAGTCCGAATAGACTTTGTCCAGGAAGTGAAACACAAGCACACATGTGTACACACACACACACACACACACACAGATATATATATATATATATTTATATAAATGGAAGTAGGATGTAAATACACAATGCCATTCAAACCTGAAATTGTTGTGGAACAAATCGAAAGTTGAGAAATTGGAAAGGTATCCAAAGTTGCCAATTAGCAAGAACAGCAGAAAACCACTCCTACAAAAAAAAAAAATTAGACATGCAAAGAGTATTTAGAAATAAAAGTAAATAGAAAAGATATAACCAGAATAAAAAAAGTGCTTATACTGCTTGAATTTTAAATGCCATGAACACCACCTGTTGAAGCTTGGGTATAACTTGTTCAGGCCTTCCTTCTAGTGTCACCAATGTAGATAAGAAAACTCCGATGAATATAGGAGAAAAAAGAAACTGCAACAATATTACATCACAGCCCAAGGCAGCACTTAGTCACAATATCATATGATGATGATTACTTTTACTCATTTGATTGGCAATACCAATAAACTCTATAAGATCACCTGATCAAGTAGAAGACGCAAAAATGCTCCTGATCCTCCAGGCAAAGTAACCAATTTGCTCAAATACAAATACCTACATAAACATCAAGTGTAGTTAATCGAAACTCAGACCAATGCGAGAAAAAACAGCCTAAGAACTCGGACACCAAATTTCTTTTCTATGCTACTAAATAAGTATTATGGGTTTTCATGAATTTGTTGGTACATTAATCAACCAGAATCTGTGCGCATTTGATGACCAAAAATCAAGTTGACGAAGAGCACAAATCACCTATTATTTATTTTCACGTAGAAATATGTGTACATAATAAAGTAATATTTTTAACCAAGTTACCAATATAAGTAAACATAAACAAGGTAAAAAAAGGCACGCAGGCATGCTAGACAGTACTGCAGAAAGAAATGTTACAATTTCTTTGATAAACAACAACATTTAAAGCATTGATAAGTGGCAAACTTGACGTAAATGCATTGGAAAGCTGTTGTAACCATATATCCAAATAAAAACAGAACGCATGGTTGTGAAGCATTACCAGAAATGCAATGTTGGACCTACTAACGCAAGCCCCAGTAGAGTAAACAAGAACATCCTTTTCAGGTCTAGTGATGGCACTTGATCAATTGCAATCTGATATAAATAATTAAACACAACAAAATGAGATTTTGAAAACGTACATCATGACAGAAATCATAAAAAAGTTTTCTAAAATTACCAATCTACCAGCCAACCAAATTCAAACTAAATAAAGTGTAAGGCTAGGAAGTAGGAACAAAATGAGGAGAACCAGGGCTCCTACCAACAGCAAACAAAAGAGCAGGACTTCCAGCCAAACTATACAGCATTATTCCAAGGAGAAGGGAAAAAAAATCCAATTTGTTAATACATTGAGATATCAAGAAGCCACAACCAGTACCCTTGTCATAAGTTAGAGCGTATTCAACAATGTAATGAAACAATATGCCCACTAAAATATCTCTTAAACATGAAACAACAACGAGTAAATTAGAAGACCAAAACATCTAGATGTCAAGCTGCTTTATAGATTCACACACACACACATAAATATATGTATGTATGTATGTACGAACTGCACTCAAACAGCATTTTAATTTTATGTTCGTTATACTAATTATTGGATCCTTAGGTGTTTAATTTCCTAGTTTCTTAATCAAAAAGTGGGCAAATTATTCTAGACTGTTTTACTTCTCAAGTTATGAAGCTAATTTTCTGGTGTTCTCTACCTTAGCCAGGTGGACATTTAATTTAAACTATTGTTAGTAGTTCTTTCCTTTTGTTAGTCAGCCTTCAAAACTAAATTGAAAAAACCAAAATAATTTTTCTTTCAAATTGTTTAGAATCTAATCTCATTCTGGATAAAGAATCCTTAAAAGATGCTTCTCTATATGATCATAAATTCATAGGGTAGCTTGGTGGTATGAGAAAAAACTGTTATGACCATTAAGATTGAGAAATCTTATAATTGCATTTTCCTTTGTCACAAGTCTGATCACTGCATTATATAGAATTCAAAGAGTTTTAGAACCAGCAACTCTCAAAAAATTCAAATAAAGATAAAAGAAAGAATCTTGAATAATATACTAAAGTGAGTATTAATCACTTTGAAACTCTGAAAAAACAAGAATTTTAAGCTAGTTGAATATCCTGAGGACTGGTAAAAAAATTGTATGATAAAGTATCGTGAGAACAAGAAAGCTGCCTATGACAAACTTGAGAAGGCTAGAATACATTTTCCAGTTTCCAGTATGTTAGGAAAAGCCTATAATCAATAGATAACTCCTAACATAATAATACAATCAAAGACGGTAAAAGACATTCTAGCCTAATTGTCAAATTAAATAGTTAGTATTAACATGAAGCAGAGTTGATAATAACCAACGGAAAATTAACAGGGAAAGAAAGATGCACCACGAAAGACCAAAGAATCTTATTTTCTATAACAGTATTGCGGAACTTACCTGGCAGATCAAATCTCCAACTAAAGTTAAAAGTGCCGATGTTACAGCTTTTGTTGTCACAGGATATTTTGCAAGAAGACCCAAGTACCTGTAAAAATACAAGTTCCAAGTAAGACTTGCTGAATGAGGATCTCTATTTTTTATTCTTTAATCTCAAATGATAAAGAGACAGGAAAGCATTACAAACAAATTTCATACCATTGACTGTGTAGCAGCCATTTACACTGACGAGTATACAATAATGATAATAAACCTCAACTGGGTCTTTGCGGCTGCACTCTCTAATAATTATTAATAATAATTAAAAAAAAAAAAGAAAAAAGAAAAAAGCATAGGATATTGCAAAAGAGCACGATGACATAAAACACCATCTGTCATCTAAACATATGTCGATTTGTAAGAAGCAACAGCATAAATAGCTTCCTAGTAATCCAAATTGTGCAAAGCATTTCATAATTATCTGCTATACAATTCAACCACACCAAGCTAAGAGTAATTAAGAATGTCATGCCAGCAGAGTCGCGAGCTAATAATTGGGAAACAAACATAAAATCAACACCACAGAACAAACACAATCAACTCATGTTAGAAACCCAAGAAAAAAATTACATTTCGCATTTAACATCAAAGTTCAAAAACTCAATCTTGTCACTCAACCTACATGGGAGAAAATGCTAAACATCGAAGAAATTTAGAACTCAAAAACCAAAAGCAATAAATAGATGAATATATAAAAACCCTTTACGACCTTACCATGAAAGCAAAGACCAATTGCTTTCACCACCACCGCCACCTTCGCTGCCACTACCTTCACCTCCTCCACCACCATAATTCCCATCACCAGAACCGCCATATCTACCAGCTCCACCGGACCCACCATCCGCAACCACAGAAACTCGGAAACCATCACAACCCAACTGCCCCAAACCAATTCTGAAACAGCTAAACCCCGTCTCGAGCGAGTCACCATGACTAAAACTCAGAGGTTTCTTCACGTAGGAATGGCACAAGGAATAGCTTCTAAACTCCCTTATCTGAGCCGGTACTGCCGGAATTCGTGTCGGGTCACAAGAAGGCGAGATGGGTTTTCGAGAAAAGCCCACGAAACGGGATAAGAGCGGGAATTTACGAGCCAGAGGGGCAGAGTTTGCGGCCATTTTTTTTTTTCGGAGAAGGGTTTAAGCGTTGAAATGCTGAAGGGAGGGTTTAATGGGAGAAATTAGGCCTAATACCCCTATTTTGGCCGCACGGGTTAAAAAACATTTGGAAAATAAATGCGCGGGCAAAAATAACCTTGCTATGCTTCACTTTCAAAAGAGTATTTCTTATACTTCCATTCGAAATTCTTCCTGAAATTTCTAGCTCTCTCTCTAATTTAAGTCGTTGCTGTCGTTTGAAGAGCCATCGTCTCCACTTGTTTGAAGAGCAAATTAGGAAGAAACTCTCTCTGCGTCTCTTTCTCCTAGGGGCCGAGTACCAGCGTGCTGTAAATCAAAGTCTTTTTCTCTGAGGGGCCGAGTCCCAGCGTGCCGTAAATAAAGAGAGACGAAATCTCGCCGTGCCGTCTTTCCGTAAATTGTGAATCTCTGTTACTATTGAGCATTATGTTAAAAAAAAATAAATCCTTAAAAATAAGTAAAATATGATTTGATAATTTTATTTTTTTTGAATTTAGGATATTTGTAATTGAAGTCAATTTAAAAACTTTTGGTCGATATTTTGATTTAGTTAGATAATTTTTCATTTATGAGTTATTGATTTTTTAATTTTTGTACACAATTTTCGACTCTATTTTGATACCGTTTTGATGTATTTTTGATATCTTCATTATTATTTTGATCATATTTCCACGAGTATGGCAAAAAATAATGCTAAAAAAATTGCTTGGTAATGTGAATTTCAACGTCTTTTCGATGTTATTTCGATAAATTTTTAAAATAAGCTAAAATAAATTTTCGATATTAGTTTGACTGTATTTCGATGACATTTCGATGTCTTTTTCTAATAACTAGCAACTATACTTTATTCGATAGCTTTCGATTAATTTTCGATTCTATTTCGATATAATTTGTCTTTTTGATAGTGTATTTTAACCTCCTGTCTATTTGAGATAGTTTTTATAGGTTTTTTTGATGACAATCGAAAGGGCATTGAAATCAAAAGTGTCGCAATTTCTATTGCGTTTTGGCTTATTTCGATGAACTTCGACTACGTTTCAATGCATTTAATATATGTTAAATTTGTGAAAATTTTATCTAAATTGCTTTTTTTTTTCTTTAATACAGAACCAAAAGTCAAAGCTTTTTGTAATTTTTGATGAATATTTTTTTAGAAAGGCCATTATAAAAAAAAACAACGATGATATTGAAGATTAAGGAGAGATTTGAAAAATATAATTTGCTAGAAAGGGCAAAGAAATATCCGTTTAAACAGTTTTTTCTTGCTCCTCCAATGCAAATATCAAGAGTACTTATAAACCAACTATTATTGAGGAAGATGAAATCCAAATACCCGGTAGAGTTATAGTTTTTCATTGGGGATAACAACTTGAGATTTGGGCTTAAGAACGACGTTAAACTTTGGCAAAGATCCGAACATTATGAAGTACAAATCTATGTCTAGTAGCATAAGGCTCAGGGAGATATACCTGAATAACGAAGCTAATATGAGATCTGGTGAATTAGAAGTTGTGTTTCTAAATTGTGAGGAGAAAAAAGGTATATGGATGTTGGGATTATGCTACTTGGTAGATGGACTCTTGATGGTATAAAAGTTAAGCATCAAGATTCTGATGGATATGCTCTCTTTTGTAGAGAATGAAGAAGATTTCTTTATTATCTTTGGGGAAGACGATTTCACGAGAGAATGTTTGCTAGTTTGAATAAGGACATGATGCGTCAAAGAGAAAACTATCTTCAGAAGATAAAAAAGAATAAGAAGGCGAAAGAAGCTCAATACGCAGTTTATGGGTTTAGTATTGTTGTACAGTATTAGGCTTATGAGACTATCTCCAAGCTTACTAGTGCATTTTCTAAGAACCTTAGCATCAAATTCCTAAGGACGCTATCATGGACAAGCTATAGAATGCCATCAGCGAAGGATTATATTGATGCATTCAAGATTAAGAAAGTAAGTCCAAAAAATTAATTCTAGTTTATATAATTAATTTTATAAATTCATAAGTTGATTGAACTTTATTTTGAACTATTTTATAGCTTGTCACAAATGCGTTATTGAAGGTGAACTAGATTGAACTGAAAGCGAACGAGGTGATTGTGAATAATAAACTTGATAGGCTATTAAAGATAATGGAGGAAATCAAAGTATATCAGCAGGCAACCAATTATGATTCTAAGGCCACCCAGTCAAATGTCCTTCCTCAAGGATATCAGCCATGTAAAAAGTTATCATATGGACTCCCAGTATAGAGCACACTCATGAAGAGCAACAAACTCTGGAAATGAAAGAGGTACAACCAGCTAAGGTGGCTAAAGTTAAGTTTGGTAGGAAAAAATGAGTTGCCCAATGATCTAAGAAACTGATTGACTATACCAATCCATCCAACAAGAAGTTCAAAGCTAATGATCCATGCAAACCAAAACCTTTCTGAAAAATTGAAAATAAATAGCTTGATACATTTAGGAGATGGCTTGCAGAACTTATTGATAACCAGAAACTAATCCAGCTTCTCACTGGTACTACTACTACTAGATTCTTCATCGACTTGCAGATCTATTGGAAGTGGCTTTCAGATAAGGTAATTGGATTTATAATTAAATCTTTGTTTATTCATTTAGAAATCCTTTTCTATATTCACTTAAAATTTACTATATTCCCTTTATTTGTAGCATACTGATATGGATTTTTGGTTGATATGAGAACGACTTTAGTATTGCTCAAAGACTTATAAAAAAAAGGTTGTCTTTGCAAGCACGGTCTACACTATATGAATGAATGGTCAGTGGGATGCTTTCCAAAAAAGCTCTAATAAACCAAAATTTAAGTAGGATAACTAGCTTACTGACTATGCCAAAAGAGATCCAGATAATTTTTAACGTGCTTAGGAGGAGGTTGACAAAGTTTATTATCCCTTAAACATTGATTCAAATCTTGGGTTCTTGTGCAGATAAATCTTCCTACATATATGCTCACGGTATATGACTCTGATCAAACATTATATAATGATGCACATGTCGAGGAAACCTTGCATCTAATGATAAAGATATTGCCATACTTACTGCTGAATGTTGAAGAAGCCACTAATTGTGATGATATTGATTTGGCTACAATGACAAAACTCGTGATTTTGATGTTAGAATGTTACCTCTCGATGCAGTGTCACAAATAGCGGAGAGGAAATTCAAAACAATAAAAGGATACTAACAAACATTTCTTCAATTGGTTATTTGAGACTAACTAGATTTATTTGTCTTTGTAGTGGAGATTATAGCATTAAGTTATAAAGCACTCAGAATATCTGTTAGCTGACATTCCAGTGTCTAGCATTGTTGATGATGTTATTCAACATTTACGAGACAAATTGTATGTAGATTTCTCCTACCAGAATATAGAGCCATAGGTGTAAATTATTTATTTTTGTATAGTTGTTAGTTTTGTTTATTTATGTAAATAATTTTTTTTAGGACAGAGTTAATGATGTAATGTGTATGATTTATGTTTAAGTGCATAATCAAGTTAAAATTTAAAGTAAAAAAAAATGAGATATAATTTAGATTTTTAACCACAGTCGAAGTTCGATGCGATTCATTACTTTTTCGATTATATTCGATACAAGCAAGTTAAAAAGTCTAGACGTATACAATAATTGAAATTCGATGCAATTTGTTTACTTTTCGATTATATTCGATGCATTTTCGATATTAATTCGATTAATTTTTGACGCAAGTCACATATCCAGTGTACACAATAATTGAAATTCAACTTATTTTGTTGCTTTTTTATTTCATTCGATAATATTTCGATATTTATTCGATTGTTTTCTGATAGAAATAACAATTCCTGTATGCACATATACAACAATCGAAATTTGACGCATCTTCAACCAATTTTGATCTATTTCGATTATTAAATTTCGATGATATTATTTTCAATGATCTAAAAATGTGGACTTCAGCTTTTTACTCGGTGTGTATCGAGTATTCGATTATTTTTAACTTGGTTTCGACATTTTTCGATTCTCATTCAATAATGTTTTGACTATTGCAAATTTTTCATAACATTATATCACTGTAATAAAGTAAATATTATTTTAAACTTATTACAACTATAATATTAGAATTATTCATTACAATATTGTACTTAAAATCATAATATCAAAATGATAAAATTAACATTACAAAATTCTTAAGATACCTCATTTTTTATTGGTGCCTATGTTGATGCTTTTATTTAAAGTTGTAGGCATCATATAAGTACAAGTTGCTCGATTGTGGCCTTTTACCTCACAACAGCTATAATAGCATTGCATTTTGATCTTTTCTCCCTGTGACTTTCTATATGTTGTTTTCAGTCGGCCAGTTTTCGGTTTATAAGAAGGTGGTTCCACCATACATACACTAATATCATCATGTACATCTTATTCTTCTTCATTTCCCACCAGATATATAGTATATGCATAATAGTGCAGCCGTGTGTCAACTGTGTAATTCTCTAAGTACAAGGTATGTGGATTGATACTTTGATTCAAACACGCTCCCAATGCATGCACACATGAGAGACCTGTCAAATCAAACTTCTTATAACTATAATTCTTTATCCATAAGTTAACTTAATCGTCTCTGTCATCGTCTATGACATAAAACTCATAGTTGTTGAGAGTCTTCGTAACCTCAATACAGTCTTCCAATTTCTTTTCAATTTTTGGCAAATAGTTTATTAGAATCTATTGCTAAGGTTCACCTTTCAAAGAACTAAGTTTGTATTGTATGCCTCAGAAACTCTGCCAAAGTTTTGAGTAGATACTTTCGTGTAACTCTACTAGTATTGTCAAAGCTCTCAGCGTAATTACTTGTCATGATGTTATAACAAAGTCTAAAAAAGTTTGTACGACTCTATTTACTCAGTGCTTATTTCTACTAAATAATTAGCAATGGCTTCATCCTTGACCTTGATCTTCTTAAAATAATAAAGAAAGTCACTCAACCAATAAGATTTTACTGCCAAGAAATATTCACTATGGCAATGACCAGTCTTGAATTTTGCTTGGATATTTATACCAACATGATGTATGCATACTCCATCTTATGCTTTAGGGAACATATTAGACAATACATTCATAATACTTGGGTGTCGGTCCAATTCTAAGAGTAAGTTCTCAACGTCTCAAATTGTTTCCCTTAGTTTCACAATAAAATATATCTATGATTCGTTATTTCTCTGAGTCCATTGCTCCAAATGTAACAAGATACAATTACTTATTTGTATCTTGTGCAATATCAGCTAATATTGTCCCTCACAGTTAGTTTTTAAGAATGATCTATCCACATACAACACAGGATGACATGTTATTCTAAAGCTCCTAATAGATGCACCAAGTGACATGAAGAAATACTTGAAATGCCTATCTCATTGGTCTCTAAATGAGTTATTGTTCCTCAATTGGTCTCCTCCAACAAATATAGGTAAGATGGAAGTTTTTGGTATAATCCATCTACTATTCCCCTGATATACACAAGTGCTTTTTTCTTACACCTTCGTGCCTTTTCATATGCCATGTTAATCTCATAGTCTCTGGAGAAATCGTCGATTATTAATCGAGGGATGTAATTTGGGTTGGTCGAATTTGTATACTTTCTCTTAATACAATGTCTAATAACCCATGGTGCTGCTTGTCGGTTATCCTTATACCTTATCTTGGTATCTCAAACATGTCAGAATGCTCTACCTTTCTAGCTTGCAACAGTCACGTATAATTGTTATCTATATATGTTATAAACCAACAGTCTTTTCCTGAATTTTTTTACCTTGAACTCAAAATTGGACTTCATTGCATGCAAGTGCAACTTCAACTTCAAATCTTCTTTATTCTCAAATAATTGACCTGCCATTATTTTTACTGAATTACAAGATCTATTTGACAAGTTATTAGGGGTTTCCTGTGACAATTCTCTCTCTGAAAATATAGAAGTACTCTGTTTGGATGCATTATCTACCATTCTTATCCTATAGATTCTATTACTTGAAGTCCATGCAGTTGTCCCTAGAGTCTTTGATGCTTTACTTGACTATTCTTACAATCTATTCTTATTGGTTACATATTCCTTCTTATTATTTACAGATTCTTTCTTAATGTTGTTTAGGTTAATACTATCATCAAAATATTCGTTCAACTTATTTGGAGGACATGCCATTAATGCAGTCGGAGTTGGATCTACTTGTTACTCCTCTACTTTCTTTGCACCACTTTCAGGAACAAATGACGTAATTTGACCGTAACCCTCACCCATAGGACTTAACTTTGATAAAATGGATACATATAAAGGAGTACGGTACTGAATAGATTAAGACACCTCCTCAAACCAAAGTTCTAGCTCACTATTAGTACTAATCTTTGTTGGAGGAATATGGATTCCATCTCTACCACCGCTTTTATAAATAACCTTAAGTTCTAAATTAAAATGACTTCTACAACTCTAATTAGATCACATAACTTATCTACAAAGGATATATAAGTTATACCCTTCCATACACCCATGGCCTTATTTTCTTTAGTAATATAAGACCATAGCATTTTCTTCGATGAAAACTTTCACTCACTGTTATACAAAACTATGATGTTGCAACGTGACTCTATATATAAAACAAAATAATCAGAATTATCATAGATTATAAGCTGAAGTTCCAAAATTATCACTTGTCGAAATTAGGTCAAAATAGGATCTTAATTCATCGAAGTTCATCAAAACTAAGTAGAATATACATCGAAATTTGGTTGAAATTAAAGAATGTTAGATGTACTGGAATATACATTGAAACTTCATTGATATTATGTTGAATTAGTATTGAATTTTCGACTATACTCGAAATACAGTCAAAATAAAATTTAAATTAGTCGAAATGGCATCGAATTTTCATTTTTGATCTGGACGACGAGCCATTGTTTTCTATTATTTTGCATAAATCACAAAAATCAACTTTTAATGCTTAAATTGTGCTCAAAATATATCGAAACTTAGCTTAAAATTTTTTCGAACAATACCCATAACATTTAAATACATAAATTACATACTCATTTATCAACTTTTTGTACTCATAACATTTAAATACATAAATTATATACTCATTTAATCAACTTTCTGCTTTCTTGTTTTTCGCCTCTTTCAGCTTTTCTCTTTTTTTTTTTTCTTGATCTTACAATTTCAGCTCCTCAAATATTATGTTAACTTTAATAATTAGAGAATATATTTAGAGAATATATATGGAAGAATTAGAGGCGCAGCATGGAAGCTAGGTTAAACTAATTAAGCATTCATTGAGATTTATAGAAACTCATATAGCGACAATATATTTCTATTTTATATACAATTTATTACTCTCAATCTAATGAAGTAGACATATAAATCTCATTATAGTTTTATTATGATTAACAAATTATCTTTTTAGTGGCTAGTAGAACAAAATTGAAAACTTAACTAGGAAAAATAATTCACGGACTAAATTGAAAGAAAAATATTTAAAGCTTCGTAGTTAGGCTATATTGTAGTCTTAGAAAAATAAAATTAGTTCATAACTAAACTAAAAAAAAACTATAAATAGAGACATAACAATTTAAAAAAAAACTAGAAAGATGAAGAAAAATTGCTCATTTATCTGTTTGATGCTTGAATTTTTGTTTGGCATAAGATATATATTAAAAAAATAACATAATTAGTCTAATAAGTAGAAAGCAATATATTAATTTTTAGAAATTAGTACATGATATATATATATATATAAACATATAGGTTTCTTTTTTTTCTTTGGGTTTCCTACAACTCTTACTATTATGGTCAGACTTGCCATATTTCTTGCAGTGTATAATCATTCTAACTTTTATAACTTTAATAGCAGTGGGTTGTTTACCTACTTCATGTTTTCTTGCTTTCTTAGATCATCTAGGCCGTTTCTTTATTTGAGGAGACACCAATGGATGTGATCTAGGATTAGGCCATGAATCTGCACTTTTTGTTTCTCTTATAAGTAGTGCATATGTCTTCTCATAAGCTGCCTTTGAATAATAGTCATCCACAAAAATCAATTGGATTCAAATATGAATACAGTACACAATCCAATGTATGTACACAAGGAATTTGAGTCAATCCTATCTTCTACAAGCACAAATTTTAACATTTAGATTGACAACAAATTCCTCACCAGTGGTTATCAAATTAACCTGGAAGTGAACGTCACTAGACCATTTAATTCTGCATGTCTTTATCCATCCTTTATTTTTGTTCATAATTTCTATTGCTTTTAGAGAAACTTGATACTTCCATTTTTCTTCAGACATCCTTTTGTCTACCATTTTTTACATCAATTAGTTCTTAATACTTTCAGTTATGACTAAGATAGGGCTATCTCTTGCCAATATGATAGACTTGTTGAAGGCCCTACTTGATTATTGAGTAGTATATCACATTTAGGTCGGGTTCTAAAGTGTGATCTACTCCACTAATATTCTGACTTCTCGTTTAGCCATTCTAAGGTAGGTGGATTAAGTTTATGGATCACTTTTATATGTTACTAAAACTTTAGGACTATAATTGGCATAGCAACAGCCTAGACTTTTTATCTTTAAAACCAAATCCATGTGTTTAGCCTTAAAATCATTATACATGTGTCTGATACAAAACGGTGTTCAATATTTTCAAGATATTTCTTCACAGATTCTACTAGGCCTTTTTATCTACCACTAATGATTATGAATGACTGACTTTTTTCCATTTGAACATCTACTTTCAACAATTCCAAAAACTAATCCCAATTCTCTTTTTTTTTTTTATCAGAGTCAACAACCGCATGAACAATTGGTAACATACAGTTATTTACATTTATGCCCATTGTAGCCAGTAAGATACCTTCATAGTATTCTTTTAATAAACATCCATTTAAACCGATTAAAGGTCTACAATTCGTATTAAACCCTTATTTTCATGTTTTGAAACAATAATATAATATCCAAAATTCATTCTCTTTTCTATTGTGCAAGATGATTATGCTTTTTGAATTGCTCCTCTTAAGATCTTGACAATAGTCCCACAATAACACATATTGTTATTTGATGTCCTCATGTATTTCATGTTAATATATTTGTCCATAAAATGCAGATTTTCAATTTTACTCTTTTAGTGTAAATAACTTTCTCTTATATGTAATTATGATATTTGCTAGATTAAACTATCCTAATTGGATAGTTTATTTATCTAAAAGAAATTCTTTAATTTTATTTGTATCTAAAGAAACAGACATGATTAAATGTTAATTATGAGGAGAGTTGTTTTTTTTTATCTAAGTCTAAATTAACTAATTCTCAATATGTAAATAAAGATAAATAAAAATTGAATACTTTATTTACTACAAGTTGTAAAGTTTGTCTATCTCAACGAGAATAATGTATCTCAAATTATTGAAGTGTCTAGTTTCTGATAGAAATACTAGTACAACATAAACAAATTATATTTATTGAACTAGATCGGGTAATATAAAAAATTAGAGTACCATAACTCAATTTTTAATATTACTAGAAATTAGCTCTTAGCATATCGATCTTAATCCTTGATATTTGATTGGACTTGCTTTCATAGATTATAATTTTTTGATTTGTTAAAAGATTAACCTCTATAAAATTATAGGCAAACTATGTCATATTGAAGGTTATGATTTATGAATTGACAGGAATACTAAATAGTTATAAATACTATATATTAATGCCATTTTAGGGTCTTTCAAGATCCATAGAATAATTAAATCTAAGATTTTAGTATTCATTTTGTGAATTGATTGATAATTTTGACTAAATGGCTATTGAAAATAAAATTATCGATAACATTATTCCTTGATAGAAAGATGGTAACTTAAAGGTAAATATGTATTAGAGGGATATTACGGTAATTTCACCCATCGAACTATAGCATTGTATAAGAATATTATATGTGGTATAGAATATGCTAGATGAATCGTTTAATCAAGACTAGTTGATTAAATTTCTATAAAAGATAAGGCATTTAATCTAAGAGTGCAGTATTGGGTATTTAATATAGTGTCCCATTTATTAATAGTATTTATATAAATACCATAATAAGAGTTATTGTGTATTTATCATACTATTGGAGCTTAGATTATTGGATTCATTAGGTCTCCTATCCAGCTCAATAAAGCTTATTAATTAGTTGATAGTATTTGTAAAATTAATTTCACAAAACTGTGTAAAATAATGATTCTACACATAAGTTAGTATTTTTATAAATAAATTACATGGGTTGGACATAATTATAAAAATACATATTAAGCCTAAATTGGAGAAGAAGTCCAATCCTAATTGAACTAGGATTAGTAGTTTTGGACCTTATATATATAAGACATATGAGAGAAAAAGCTGCACAATAACACATATAGTGTGAAACAGAGAGAAAGGGAGAGAGAATTCAGCCAAAGCTGAGAGAATGAAAGGAAGAAAAAAGTTTTCTGCAATCTTACAATCTCATCTCAAGTCTCGATATTCCAAAAGATCAAGAATGTATTCTTGATCATTCTCCAACAAATGATTCAACTTGGTACACACTCACCTCAGCAACCAAGAGTAGGAGTATAGATAATAAGATCTAGAGTTAGAAATTTGATCACCATCAATAAGGAGATCAAAGAGGAGCACACTGTTTAAGAGATAAATCCTAAATATAATCTCTAAGGTTTATGCATCTAGATTTGATTTATATTATACATGATCATGTGTTTGATATATGCATATTCTATGGTCATGAAAATTGTTTTCATCAAAAATTTTAAAACCTAAATCCACTAAATTTTGTGATGCTTTCATGATGTAATCATGTATTTTCTATAGTTTTTATGCATATATGATTTTTCCTAAGTATTAGGTTAATTTCTGGTATTTCACGCATAGCTTTTGATATTATTCTATAGAAGTTCTAAGGTGTAATATCACTTTTAAGGTCAGCTTTTACTTAGTTAATAAAACATGTGCATGTGGTACCACGTTTAGATCTAAACCTGTCTTTGTACTTTTTGGCTAACCAGCTAACGTCAATCTTTTTATTACTGTACATCCTCTCACAGTCATGTACACTATTAAGTGTAACGATCTTGATACCTTATTTATATTTTATAACACTAGCATGCAAGACAAAAGGACAACCTTCTTGGCAAATAGCTCTAAGTCTTTTTGAATCATTCTTAGCATACTGTTGTGTGCCATTTTTAACAGAATACTCCCTCAATATATTCTTAAGTACTTCCTTAGTAGAAAATAACACCTCCAATCTAAACCTTGGATTTGCCATATATGTAGCTGGATTGAATATTAGAATGCTGGTAATTGAAAATGTTTAGTCATTGGTTATAAACGTCCAAAATCAAATTTACAATTTATAATATTCTCCTTCTATTAACTTATCTAGTGTGTCCTAATAATAATTTAAACTAGTTAGTAAAGTGTCAAAAATGGTTGATACACAGAGAATGGGTATTGAACTATCACTAAGTAGTAGAATTATCACAACTCGACTTTTATTTAGGCATAGAATTTTAATGAATATGAAAATAAACAAATAAAAATAAAGATAAAGAATAAAATGTAAATAAAATACGGATAATATTATGCACAAATATACTAAAAACTGATTGCACCTAATTATTCTTAAGTTCGTCAAATTAAGTAATTACTAACTTAATTTTACTCAACTCACTAATCAAAGGACTTAATCTAAGCTTATTATCTTTTTCGAGCATCAAATGAGATAATACACCTAGCTAACCTAAGTTGATATCTCTATCTAACCCCGATTAATTAAGTGTTCATTAAGTTTAAACCTTCAAATAGAAGTTAAGGTATCACTTACCTCCCAGTCTCATAATAATCCAAATTACCTAAAACTATCAAAGTTATTATCTAGATATTGATCTTTTACCAGTCTCACAATAACCTCAACTATGTCTCTTAATTCCAGATTATGAGATTAATATCTCCCAAGTATTAAAATTATAACCTAAAGTCAACGAATCCACTGACCAAATAAGTTGGAAGCAATAAGCAAGGAGAGGCATAAATAAATTAACAATAGAAAGTAGATCAATAATCAACAAAATAATCAAAACAAAGTATTAAAAAGGAAAAATCAAATTCTAGTTATTAAATATAAATAAGTATAATAGAATCCATTACTAATTTCAATAAGAAGTTCATAATATTCAAACAAGATTTTACAATATACCCAATACAAATTTTAAGAGAGATTAAGGTATAGAGAAATAAAAAAAAAACTCTTGTGGAGATGAGCTTCTAGTCTTCAAGAATCTTTATCAAGAATTCTTCAAGAAATTTCTAACTCTAAGCTTTTCTTTATAAGAATTTGGTATGCTTTTCTCTTTAATTCTCGACTCAGAAATTTATGCATCTATTCCCTTTTTAAATCATTCCCCTAGGTCAAATTCAAGCACACTTAAAGAAGAATGAGTCTCCATCATTGAATTATGAGAAAAGAGCGATTTGAGCCATCGAAACTCATTGAAAGGACTCAAAAATGTGTCCAGGATGAGTCAGGGCATAGCCACACACCTGAAGTAGCACAGGGGAGCCTTTGGGCAGTAAGGGAGGCATAGGGGGCACCTCCCTGTGCCCCATTGTTGCTCGCACCCTTCTTGCTACGTAGAGGTGCATAAGTGCTCTTGTTCACTTTGATACGCTATGTTGCTTCCCATGTACGCCATTTTAGCTCTGTTTTGCTTTCTTTTTTTTTTTTTTTGCAATGTGTCCGTATTGGACCTAACTTTAATCTAAATAGTTTGAAAAATCCATTTTTGGTACAAATTTATCTTAATTCTCATTTATTCATAATAACTACATAAAGAAAGCAAAAACACATCTAACCAATAAAAATGCACAATTATTTGAGCTTGAAACATACTTAATTTGGAGGTAAATATCCTCCTCATCAAATTCTATTCACATCAAGATTGTTAATGTCGCCATCTACTTTAATTTCATCAGTATTCTTATCTGTAGGCAATTGCTCACCATTAAAACTAGGTCAATTAACTTGGTCATTATTCATATTTTTCAAGTAGTCCTTTGTTAGTTGTTTATAGTCTGCATCGACAAGATCTTCATCATTTTCATCTTCTCCCCCATTAGCTTTCTCATTTTCAACTTCTCCCATATTTTCTATTATTTTTCAATAGTTTCTCTACTTTCTTCCTCATTTTCAACTCGTTCCACATAATCCTCCTTGTTTCCAACTTATTCACTAATTTTTGTAAAATTTTCAGCCTGCAAGTCACAATTAGATTAGCTCATTTGTATATGTTGGCTATATATTTGATCAAAATTGGCAACATCTAAGAAAACTAAGTCATCATCTTATATAGAAAACTTAGGTTAATTATTAAATGGTTTATAGTTTGACTATCCTTGGTCCACATAGCTTGATTGTCTCTCCTTTCTACCAAATTTCTTAGCTAAGGCAGCCATCTTTAAATAATCCCTATCATGTACTAATGTAACTAAGCCATCATTAAGGGAATGTCTAGACTTTCTATATACAATTCTTTAAGGCATCTTAAAACCTAGAAATTTGGGGACTATATCCATACTAAGCCTTGACAAAATAATATAGGTCCACTTTATCTAAGTAAATAAACCTCTCACCTAGATACTGTAACGACTAGCCTTTTTCTGACTGTTAACTACTTACCTTCTTAGCTTAAAAAAAATTTAGATACTGAAAATTCATGACAATTTTTTTTATCCTTTTATTTCTTTTTAAGAGATTTATATTCATAACTAACGATTTACTTAAATTTTGAAAACAAGTAAATGCTTCTCAATGGTTAAGTACCCTTTATTTAAATTTGATTATAAACTTTTATTAAGGTGATTTAAATAATGCGCAACCATAAAGAGCTCCCAAGTGAGGAGGGTGGTCACATACGAACCATATAAGTCCAAAGTTCTCCTTAAACAGTTTAGATCTTTTTGACAGAACCCCTTATGTTTTGCATTTATTTAAATCAAAATATTTTCTCTTTTATATCTAAAAAAAACGTTTGTTTAATTTCTATTAAATCGAAATACATTTTCAAGTTCAATTTGATTAAATCATGCATTACGAAATAAAATGCCAAGTTATAAGTACGTTTTCAAACAACATCAAGCTTACATAATTGAAATCTTTTATCTCATAATAAAACATATGCGGAAGTAATTTTAATGGCGGTATTCCATTGCCCGTGCCTTGCATCATCCCCGCCTCAATTCCAACTAACCCATCAATCAAATCAGAGGTTTCTTTCCTTTGGAACCTATAGCATGGATACTCATAAAATGTGAGCTTTCACTCAGTAAATACAATGAAATTCTTACCAAATATTTTACTTATGAACAAACAATTCTCTTTTTTTTTTTTTTTTTGAAAGTTCAGTTATGTTGTTTTATGAAATCATTATTTTACGCTTTATTATAAGATATTGTATCATGATTTTATCTCATTCTTGATTGTAAGGTCTTTTATCTTTCTTATGGGCCCTGGTGTACGTACTGAGTGTACACTACCAAATAGGGAATCAGGGGAGCTACCCAACTGAAAACACCCGCGGTCAAAATCTTAACATACTTTTCCTCGGGAATTCTCGCTTAGGGGAGGTCGGTCTTATCTTTCCTCGGATATCCTCACCTAGTGGAGATTGGTACTACACCTTTAAATTCTTTATCTTATTTAGTCTTTTCTTAATATGAGTGGGCATGCTTCAATAAACCCAAACTTATATTTAACTATCGTAGCATTTCCTTGTTAAAGTATGTTGAAGTATGAGAACATTGTAAAGTAAGCATACATCATTTTTTTTGTAGCATAAGAAAAGTATCTTTATAAGTATATATTATACATAGACTATACAATAATAACATAAAGGCAAGTTAATACATGAAATTAATTCAAACATATTATACTGTAAACATGAAACATTTTCAACCATCTATGCCATGGGTGAAATTACACTTACTTCGTAATATGAATGTCCCAGTTCCACTCGTTAATTACGTACGTCTAGATCGAAGTTTGCTCTGACATATACATACTCTATTTATTAGAGAAAATTTAAACTGGCCTTATACTATTTTTTTTTAACTTCTAATTACATAGTGGGCTTAAAATATTTAATACTCAGTCTTGATCCAGTATAAAACTTCACATTTGAGAAACAATGTCACACTATATTTATTGACTAATTTATACTTTCACTTAGATAGATGAGATTTGATTCTCCTTAATCTTGATCATATGATCTTTTTAATCTATCAATAATTTGGTTGTTGATTTGATTAATATCATTCTAAATCAATTAAGTTTCCTTAATTATATTTCTTTTCATCAAATACTTTGAATTATTCTTGATTAATTTCTTTGTTCGTAATTAAGGGTCATAATATAATAATTAAGTCAACCATACTAAGGGATATATAAATTTAATATCTAAAATCATATTTGAACTAAATGTTATTTGGTATTGATCGTGTTTTTTACGCCTATCACTAAACTTAGGCAAAATACAATTAGAGGCATACATTACTTATTTCCTATAATTGATTTCATGTCTTAAATTTAAGTAAATCTTTTCTTATCCCAATTAGAGATCTAAAATATTTTTTTTTATTCTTATACCAAATTTTCAACCCTATATTTCAAGTTTTATAATTTATATTTTTACCCAAAATCTTAAGATTTCTAACATTTATGCCATCTAAAGGTAAATATTGAATTATATCTTATTATTCTGTTTTTTTGTTAAAGATTCTTCCTTTATTTATTTTTACAATTTAAAATAGTCTTAAAATTGCCTAAAATAACTTTTTCACATATTTGACCCATATTTTGTCAAAATTACACTTTTGATCCAAATACTCAAAATTTTGCATTTTAGTCCTTCTAACTTTTGAGCAAACATCTTTAATTTTTTTAGAAAGCATTTCAAGGATCTAAGTGTAAATCATTAAACTTGGTTCATTTTCATGCATATTTTATTTTAGGATCTTACACTAAAAAAAATCTTCCACTTTTTTGTGTTTAGTCATTTTGATTTTACTATTATTATGAAGTATTCATATTTAGAAGCTTAAGAAATCAACAAAATAAGTTTTAATGTAATATAAATTATATAATATCTAAAGTAGGTCAAATATATTATTATCTATTTATTCTTTTATATAATCTATTTAAACAAATAACAAGCAAGGTGAGGGAATATATATCTTCCAAGTTTGGATCTTCTTTCTTACGTCTCCACTATAAAATTAAGTACTCTTTTCTTTTGATTATAATTCTAAATTTTTAGAGCCGATGGATAAAAAATAGAACCCCTGGGGGATTGGAAAAAAAGGAAGCAAAAAAAAGTTTTTTTTTTTTTTTTTGAAAATGAATAATTGGAAATATGAAGATAGTTTTGGCTAAGTAATTTGAAAGGTTAAGCATGGATTTGAATTGCCAAATGAATGATCTATGTATAGGCCATCCATGGAAGGTATCCAATAATGCATATTTTCACATTCCATTAAATAATCCAAACATCATTATTATCAATTTGTCAATATATTTTCTTTTCCTACTCCATTACCTTACTTTTTACTTTATTTTTTACTCATCCACTATTTTTGTCTCTAATCTTTCTCTCTTTTTTTTTAAAAAAATTATTTGGAATCCAATACCACTAGCTCCCAAAGAAAGTCTCCACTATATTAATCTTTTTTATATCTTTTGAATTATTTTGGAGACAAAAGTTACTAATTAGTTTTGTCTATGTCTTCCACTTTGAATTATGGCCACTAATTTCCAAAGAACATTTCCATTATGATTTTCTTTTTTTTTTTTTCTACTTTTTGAATTACCTATTAACTTTATCTCTTTCCTTTTCTATTCAACTCATTTAAAGTTATTACCTTCCTAAGGTAAAACTTTACTACTTTTCATTTTTTTCTATAACTTATTTTCCACCCTTAGATTGATTTGTCTACTTAACTCTTTATATACTTAAATCCTAGCCATTCAAATTATGGCATGGTACTATTTTGGTGCAACTATTAACTTTAAGTTATAAAATGTAACAATTTTAATGTGACATAAACATGTCACATTTTTAATTAGGTTATATTGATGTACATAATATAATTATTGTAAAATCAATTTATTATTAGAAAAACTAACTTAGAAATTCTAAGTTAAAATGAAGATTAACTATGGTTTTCTCACGTAATAAAATTTAACATTAAAATAATACTACGCACATAATTTCAAGTATTTGTGAATGCAAACTTAATAAAATTCGACACTAAGTATATAATAATTCTACTAATATTGTAAGTCTAAATATTCTTAGGGGGTGACAGATACACTTTCCTCCCTATTTTACTATAAAATCTCCCTCCATGGAAAAACTTGATGGTAAATAAGTCTTCATTGGGACCTATAAAATCATTACAAAATATAGTTGGTGATAACATAAAATTTCTCATGCTAAGTGTGTAGCTTTTCATAGCAAACAATTGAGCAAAATCCAAGCCAATAATAGAAGAATTTTTTGGGAACGATATTCTTGTTATTTTATTTTTATACAATATAGTATTTATAGATATACCAATAAGGGAAAATTCACCTATTAGTCTTACTTGTCCTTGAAATACAAGGAAATCAAATACATTGAAATTCATCCCCATAAAGCAGTATCTAATAAGATTATACAGGAATAATACTCAGTTGTTGGTCAAATAAGGAAACAAATCATTGTTAATATCAAAATATTAAATGACAGCCATTTAAATATTGTACACATATTTAAACACAATAAGGTAATTAAAAAAATGGTATTTTGAAAATCAAACTACATGTAATACTTGATTCTTGTATTATAATTAAAACTATCTTTAATACTCACTAAATTTTTGCCATACATAGTATACATTGGTGGCTCCTCATTCTCATCACCTAGAATTACCATCTTTTTCGTCTTTAGGTTAAGAAATCATTTGCAATACATGAAAAATAAATAAGTCAAAGAGAAAATAAATTAAAATCAAAGAGCATAGACAATAAATACATCCAATAAACTAGTGAAAATAACCCATACAAGATGAGGAAAATGATTGGACATGCATATATTACATGATCAAATAGAGGAAACTAGCTAAAATAATCCTTAAAAAAAGACAATAATCATATAAAACTCAGAACATATACCTAGATTAACTACAAAATAGTAAAAAGTAGTGAAAATATCGATCACTCCAGACCTGCAAAAACAACCCACAAAGACTAGAGAAAATAATCCTAAATTAATGGCGTAAAGTACACAAGAAACGAAAAAAAAAAAGAGAAAAAAATATCAGTAGCAAATACCAACTAAGAAACGCATAACAAACCCTTAAAAATATGATCTAGTAAGAATGTATTCAGAAAACAAGAATTTTACCTTGCTATTTTGAAGTAAAAGTATCGCCTTATCAACCCATTTTTTTTCTCGTTTAGAAAGCTTTTTTTTTTTCCTTCTATATTTAATGTTTCATGTTTTAAAGGAGAAAGTTAGAATGGTAACTGAGCAAATTTTATTATTCCAATGGATACTCTTGGTGGAATTGGAGGGAAAATGCCACATCTACACATAACGGGAATATAGGATATTAATAGACAACTAGACAAATTAGGTTAAATATGCATCATAATAGGCATATTTTGGCGACTATGCTTCCATCAATAAAACTCTGAAAAATATGCATATGCCTACCTGAAATGTCAGTTGTACTCTTAATAATTGGTTTACAATGTATATGCCTTTCTTCTCCTTTTTAACCTAACTGAAACTCTTATTTCTCTCTCTATATCCTCACAATCTTTCCTCTAATCTCATTCTTCAAGTTATCTCACTGTCTAAGAAGCTAAAATTCTAAAAGCAGAAAAGAAGAAATGATAAAAGTTGAAAAATAAGAAAAAGAAAAAGCGGAAAGACGGATAAAGGACATCCATGAAATGGATAGTTTATGTGTTCAAATGTTATGAGTATTATTTGAAATGGTTTTTAACTGAGTTATGATATGTTACGAGCATAATTTATTCATTAAAAGTTATTCTCTAGGAATATCTGCAAAATTTTAGAAAAAATATCTGTGTCACGATAAGCATCGAATTTTTGATGTCGTTTCGATCATATTTCGATGAAATTTGAGAGTTAGGATTTTTTCAACTAGATTTCGACCATAATTCGATGAAAACTGAGATTTAGAATTTTTTTCAACTAGAATTCGACCATAATTCGATGTAACTCGAAATTTTGACATATTTTTGATGAATATTCGACTAATTTTTTTTTATCAATTTCGATGTATTTCGATTATATTTGAGCTTATTTCGTCAAATTTTCAATGACTGGAAAATATATATATTCCTCCTTTTATATTTTATGATTTATCTGTTGATTTTGAATACTAGATGAATCTAATTTTTGTTTTATCTGTAGAGTCATGTTTTAATATCATAGTTTTGTATAACGATGAATGGATGTTTTTGTTAGAGAAAATATTATGGTCTTATATTGCTAAAGTAAGTAAGGCCATAGGTGTATGAAAGAGTATAACTTTTGTGACCCTTGTAGACAAGCTGTATAAGATGTTTGGAGTTGATAAAATTGTTTTGATTTAGAATTTAAGGTTGTTTATAAATGTGGTGGTAGAGATGAAATCCATATTCCTTTAATGAAGATTACTACTGATAGCGAGTTAGAACTTTAGCTTGAGAATATGTCTTACTCTATTTATTACTGTACTCCTTTATATGTGACCATTTTATCGACATTGAGTTCTATAGGTGAGGGTTATAGTCAAAATGCTTCATTTGTGCATGAAACAGGTTTAGAGAAAATAGACGACCAAGAGGCAAATCCAATTCCACCTGCAGTGGCGGCGTGTCCTCTAGAAATATGTCCTCTAATAAAGGTTGATAGTGATAACTACTATGATTAGGGTTTTGGTGCAGAAAACATATACCTGGAAGAGTTAAAGGAATGCTTTAATGATAATGTTAACTTAAACAACAATGATGATGATTTAGGGAGAACAAATAATGAGAAGGAACCTACAACAAATAGAAAGAAATTACATATACGTTTACCTAAATAAGGAGAGTCAAGTAAAGTACTTAAAACTCTAGGGACAATACTAGTGACTTCAAGTAGTCGAGTGTGTAGAGTAAGAATAATAGATAATGCATCAAAATTGAGTGCTGCCTTGTTTTCAAAGGGAGAATTGCCACAAGAGACCCCTAACAACTTGTCAGCTGGATATCTTCGCAATCCTTTTATGAAGGCGTTTTGTTTATTGTCTACGATAGCATCCTCAGAAATTTAATGCCAAAGTTATTAGCAAAAGCATTGGTCAGCTTCGGGTTAGCCTCATAAACTCAATAATAGAGAGCAATGCTGAATCCATACACCGTATATTAAGTTTCCTTGGCCTTCTTAATTTTTTTTAATCTTATTAAGATAATTTTCCTTCTGGTGGTTCATGTCTTTATTCAAACTCATGAAGGTCCTCTTATGAGATCGCCGTCTCCATGGATAATTGAAAAAATCTTCCTCATTTTCTACCAAAAGATAGCATCTCTATTTGAATCTTGGTATTTGACTCCAGTGCCATCAATAGCCATCAACAAAATAGCACAAACCTAACTTCCATACTTCCTCCTTTTACTCACAATTAAAAAAGCTACTTCTAATTTACTAGATCTCACAGTTGCTTTGTTATTTAGGTATGTCTCTTTGAGCCTTACGCTATCAGACATAGATTTGAGTTTGACAACATTCAGGTCTTTCCCAAAATTTAAGGTTGTTATCAGGACAAACTCACTAAGGCCAAATCTCAAATAGTTATCCCCATTCAAAAACTGCAACTCTGTATACTTTGTAGATTTCACCATCTTTAACAATAGGTGGTGTAGCAGTACTCCATGTGCTTGCATTGGAGGAGCGAGAAAAAATTACTTAAATAGACATCCGTTTACCCTCTCCATCAAACCATATTTTCAAATTTTGCTTGATCTTTGATATAATAGCTGTATCTTTTACCGTGATCTGTCCAGGAAAATTATTCTCGACAGTTATAAGAAGCTTTGACTTTAGGTTTTGCATTGAAGGAAAAAAAATTAGAAAATGTTTTCAAAAATATGAGAATTTGACAAATCATCGAAATCCATCGAATAAGGATCGAAATGTAATCGAAATGCATCGAAAATTCAATGAAACCCATTTGACGAAATTTTGACGTTCGTCGAGTAAAAAGGTAGAAACTATTTATAATTATTTATTCATTGAAAAACTACATCGAAATGCATTAAAAAATGGACTACGTCGAAATTATCTCGACCTTAAATTGAAAACTAACACTGACATTACTGACTAACTTTTACCTCTATAACTGAAAAGAAATCGAAAAAGGATTGAAATCAAATCGAATAAAAATTGAAAATAAATCAAAATATAGTCGAAATATAAACCTAATTGAAAAGTAATTGAAACATAATTGAAAACAATTTAGTCGAAAATTAATCGAAACCGAATTGAAATACCATCGAATGTTTATCGCCTTTTAAAACTCATTCTGGACGTCGAAATATAATTTAAATATATACGAAATGTGATCGAAAAGTCTTTGAAATAAATCAAAATGAAATGAAATGCATCGAAATTTGCACAAATCCTAAAAAATCTATTTTTGGAAAAATTATTTTTTCATCTATAATAACTTAATGAGTTGCCAAATATCTTTAAATATCAATGAAATTTAGTCGAAAATGGATTAAAATGATATATTACCTATATTAATTGAAATTCCTAATTTTACTTTCAAAATAAAACTTTGAAAATTGCATTTTAATTACCTTTTCGGTTGTAGTTATTTTGTTTTTTTGTACTTGTCGGCGATAGTGACGGCGTCTGGTGTTTTTGGCGCTTGTTTGTTCGGATTTGAGAGCTTAAGTGAGTTGAAGATGAGAGAAGGAGCTTGACGAGGATTTCTCGAGTCGAAGCGAGAGATTTGAGAGACAGAGTGATAGATTTTTCAAGTTCAAGAGGGTCGGAGACAAGAGAGAAGACGAAGGATTTGTAAATAGCTTAGGAGATTTGTCAACTGTAGAGAGAAGAAAATTATGTTCAAATTGAATAATGACTATAGTTTTTCTTATGTTTTTTAAGGGCATTTTTTTCAATGAGTATATTTTTCATAGTATTATTAATATAGGATATGCCTCAAAATATGCGGATTATGGTGCATATATGTTATAATTTCTCGACAACTAAAAGGGCACAACTGCATTATAAGAGAAAGGGTGAGGACCAATTTGCTAAATAAAAAGTGAAGGACCAATATGCCAAAACACCAAATGATCGGGGACTAGCGATGCCAAAAAGCCATGGCCAAACAATCCAAAACCCCTTAAGAAAACGCCAAGTCGGCAACCGTGCCCCCCTCCCTCTCTACTCTGTCCACTCTTTTCTTTTCCGATTCTTTCCTTTCACATTTCACGAAACACCATCTTCTTCTTCTTCCTCTGCTTACCAAGACGCTTCCATTGACGACTCCCTCATCCAAGAAAATCCACGCCATGGCTTCTTCTCGTAAGGCTTCCAAAATCCCTTCATATCTTCATCATCATCGTCGTTCTTTCTATTTTTTATTTTATATATTATAAAGATTATATTTTCATTTTTGTTTAATCAATCACTGATTTTCCGTTTTACGATTATGATTTTGTACTCGATTCTGAACCTCTGATTGATATATGATATATATAACCTAATGTACGTATATATACATAGTTTTCTAGGGTTGTATTTGAGACTTTTTATCTCACATTGATGTGGTTGAATTCTCAGCCTTCAAATTTGTGTATGTGTATTTATATATAACTATTTGTACATTTTTAATACCCTAAATATGATTGTTGCATTGTGATATATATATATATATATATGTGTGTGTGTGTGTGTGTGTGTGTGTGTATTACCTAGGTTCATGGCCAAAAAAAGAGGGTTCTGTTGAGAATCTATATTGGACGGTGGAGGAAACAGTTTTGAGATATGGTTTAAGCCAAATGAGAGAGAGGAAAAGCTAACCCTTGTTTATGCATTAAGTTTCATTGTATATATTTTGGAGTCTGTTTAGTATAAGATTATGATTGAAAATGCTACTTAAGGACATCATTTTCATTCTCTTGTTAATTTAATGCTATTGAAGGACTTTTTTTTCAAGGATATAGCAGATTCTTCGGATGCAATTTTGTCATTTTGTTTTTTGTTTTCTTGTTTTTTTTTTATTATTTATTTGTTTTTATTTTTTCATTGTCGAAGAAGTCTCATTTTCCTCCCTTTTCTTTTGTCACTAATAAAATTTTCTATATTTTAAATTCCCTGGCCCCCTTTTAGGTAAGTAGTACCAATGCATAAGAAGCAAAGTAATTAGAAGTAGATAAGTAATTTATATTTTTTTTGATACCTATGTGGGCTCAGATGATTGATTGGTCTAAAAAGTATAGACTTTGCGATACCGGGATTTCACAGTGAAGTTTAACCTACTTGTCTTGCAATTTAATGCTAACATTTTTTCTTGATATGCAACTAAGAAGCTTTATTAAAGTATAAGAAACAAAGCATTAGGGTGAGGACTGGGGTCCTCTACTTAGCTACAAGAAAACAAAACAGAAACTTAAGCCACATTGTCCCAGTTATAATAGATAGTTAAATAAAGGACAGTTAAATGAGAAATATACATTTTCAGTATCCTGTCTGTTAGTGTTGAAGATTGTAAAAGTGGAATTCCAATTTTGTTACTTAGTTTATATGTTTTTTGACAAGAATGGTGATGACCAGTTTAGATTAACGTGTGGTACAGTTTTCCATTTCATTTTGAGTGCCACTAACTTTTGTTATGAGAGTATATTGAATTTACGGTTAACTATCTGTAAAAGAGCGTAATACAATGTTCAATTTATATTGTAACAGCTGAGTTGCACTAATATTCAGTCAAGTGCATGCATATTACGTATTATGAAAGATAAGGGCTGGTAATATTGTGCAATACCAAAATGTAATTGAGGAGGAAAAACAGCTCAAAGAGAACATGGGTATTGTTAGAATGGTTATATTGAAAGATGATGAAGATAATCTTATTGAGGAATAAAATTTTCAATTCACATTCCAAAATGAAATCTGTTATGAACTGGAAAATGTAAGAATGGTATACTGAAAAGTTCAATTTTATTTTTTCAGTAAGAAACAATAATTTTTATTGAAAATGAAAGGTAGGATTAAAAAAGTTTATGAAGACAATGTCCTTGAAAATTAATCCCTAATTTCTTAGCATTCTATATTAGTATACTTGAAATACAGTTTATCGTATTTAGATTTGATTATAATATTCTATATCGGTATTATAGTTGGAATCCATTATCAAGGACTTTCTGCTTTCTTTAATTACTTTTAGTTGGAGAAACACCATGTATTGTGCTGCTTAGCTGTGTTTTGTTCTTTGGATTGTTTTTAAGTTTTTTCTTTTAGTTGATGATGCTTTATCCTCTCCTTTACTTGTATTTCAAATTCTGTTCATTAACAAAAAAGGTTTTGTTTCTTATCCAAAAGAAAAGTATTGTTTAACATCCTTTTTTTTTTAACTTTACTTTTAGGACTGATGCTGCTATTACATAATTCTGCTTGAAGGTTTGCTGATGACAAGTTGCCTTGGCATTCTATCTGGAGCTTCCTTGTATTTGGAGCATTTCTTCTAATTGTAACATTTTGGATTTTAAAATACTTTTGTATATATTTGTAAACTGTTAAGAGTTTTTTTTTTTTTTTTGGTTGGTACATCCAACTTAATTGTTCAACTTTAAGTCTTTAACTGCTATCCATGACTTGAATTTAACTGAGGATTATATCAGTAATGATAATTCTTTTCGTTCTAAGTATATATGTGCATCTCATGGGAAACTTGTAGATATACACTGGTTATATTTGGGAAAGGAGAAAGGTTACCCATTTCACTTATTGGTGAGTGCCTAATCACCTTCTGGAAACTCTTCTTATGCTTCGACAATGGAAAGCTTGGGACAACTGGAAGTGTTGTGTGAAAGGCTATATACTTCACAGGACTCTACTGAACGAGCTCATGCTGAGAGAACTCTCAAATGCTTTTCAACGAGTACTGATTATATTTCACAATGCCAATACATTCTGGACAATGCATCAACTTCTTATGCATTGATGATGGCTAGTTCAAGCTTGTTGAAACAAGTGACAGATCACAACCTCCCTTTGCAACTCCGGCTTGACATTCGTAATATTCCTGTTGCTTGTTGATATTTATGTCATTATTATTCTATAAAAGTATGTATTATTGGCTTCTATGCTCAGTTAAAGCCTAATTTTGCATTTATTTTCGATTGTTTACACGGAATAAGATGCTTGAATAATTTAATTCACTCTTACTTTTGCTGGTTTTGTTTTGTTTTGTTTTGTCTTTTGTTTCATTTATTTTTTTGTTTTTGTTTTTATTTTTTTAAAAAAATTTTCATTCATATTGTTCCTTTAAATTTCTATGATTTAACTCATATATCATGCCCTGTAAAGGATGAGTCCTACTGTGGCTTTACTTTTCAGTCCCTTTTATATGCTATTGTTGTATTATGCCTTTTTTTTGCGCTAAATGAAATTGTTTGGATGGGGAAATTTTCAGATTATACCTTGTGTCACCACTATTATTTTTTCTACCACATTTTCTTTTGTTCTTCCAAAATTGACCTCAATGCACTTTATTTGAAGGAAACTATCTTATAAGCTACCTAGCTACCAGAGGAGCCAAGTTGGAGCCTTTTGTACTTGGATCCCTAGTCCAGCTCTTTTGTCGAATTACAAAGTTTGGATGGTTTGATGATAAAAGATTCAAAGAGGTAGTTAAAGAGACAATGAACTTCTTGAGTCAGGTGATATGAAAGTATCTCATAGTCTTACTTTGAGTACTCTAATATTATAGTAATTTATTCTTCTTATGTCACATTTTTTTCCTGGCTTATTATATTTTATCCGTGTTCCATATAAAATTCTGTCTGTACCATTCTAGTATCACTGGTAATTTGTTCTTTGTTACTTTTTTTTTAAAAATTTTTTGGGGTACTTGTCCCCCCTCTGAACCATACAATCTTCGAGAGTTCATTGTTCCAGTTATGTGTACAGATAGCCTTTTAATTCCCTATTCTGTTTAGAGGTTTTAATGATTGAAATTTTGTTTAGTGTGTGTTTGTTTTATAGTTAAGAGGTCTTTTATTTTTTTCCCCCTAATAAGAGACAAAACTTGAATTAGAAAAGGGAAAAGTTTGGTGAATAAGAAATCCACTGAGGAAAACAAAAAGGCAAAAACTACAACAAAAGGGGACTCCAATCTTTCACCATGTCATAAAAAGAAAAACTAACAAAAACTTTTACATTGTGTAACCATATAGCTACCCAAAGTCTAATCTTGTCCCACACTGAATCTACACAATCTTCAACTCCCTCAAAGATCCTTATATTTCTTTCCAGCCATAATGCCCAGTAGCCTACTAAAACAGCTGCCTTCCAAAGGAGTCTTCCTTTCTTGTTCAAATTAAAACCCTGGCCTAATTCCATCAAATAGGAACAAGATCTTGGGATCACTCAACTTCTTCCAAACTCCTTCAACAACTTACACCATAGCTTAAGAGGACACACCATCCTGGGGAGAAAAGTTGATACGGTCTTTTTTTTTTTTTTTTTGTAATGCCTCCTGAACATTCAATTTTCCCAAAGCTAACAACCAAGTGAACATCTTAACTTCATACGGAGCTGGAGTTCCCAAAAGATCTTAGCAGTAGGAAGTGTTGGTCAAGTAATATTGTGGCTTGAGTGAAGAAAAGTTGACTTGCACGTAAAAATTCCTGACTGATCCTTCATCCAAACTCTTCTAGCTTCGATGTTAGAGCAAAGTCTTACCAATGATAGCCGATCGATTAACTCGAACACATGAGGAACTTCCCTATCACTCAAGTTCCTCACAAAATGAAAGTTCTAGCCTATTGAGTCTCTTGAATTCTTGGCTGGATCCTCAATCTGAAACTGGGTTATTCTTGGAATTAGATAATCTATTCGAGGGAAAAGCGCGATATAAAGTGTTGTCTCCTACCCAAATACCCTCCCAAAATCTGATCCTTGTACCATTGCCAACTTTAATACTCACGTGTTGGAAAAATTCTTCATAAAGTGAGGAAATGGCTTTCCACGGATTGCTACAAGTCACCCTTGCCGCCATCGTAGCATCCCACTGATTGGGATTTAGTCTATACTTGCTCTTGATAACTTTATACCACAGGGCACTCTTCTCATTAGGAAACCTCTAAAGCCATTTCATTAAAAGAGCTTTGTTTCTTGTGAGGACCTTACCAATACCAAGCCCACCCTGTATCTTTGATTGACAAACCGCATCCTAAGCTACCAAATGATCCCCTCCTTCCCACAGAAAATCACGCATTAACTTCTCAATCGCTTCTAGCACTCTACATGGGGCTTGAAATAAAGACAAATAATAAATTGGAATAGAGGAAAGCACTGACTGTATGAGTGTTAATCTTCCACTCCTCGAAAGAAAAGCTTTCTTCCAACCATGTAGCCTTTTTGCTACTTTTGCATTCACAGGTTCCCAAAAATCAATCTTGCGAGGATTACCCCCAAAGGCATACCCAAATACTTAATGGGCCAATTTCCCACTTCACAACCCACACAAGTAGCCAAGGATTGTAAATTTTCTTCTCCCAGATTGATTCCCAACAACGTACTTTTGCTCATATTGATTTGCAACCCAGAGATTGATGAAAAAACTTCAAGTAATTTAATCAATTTCATGAACTTATCACGATCATCGTCTAAAAAGAAAAGGGTGTCGTCCGCAAACTGCAGGTGTGAAACCTCCACGCTGTCTCGTTCCACCACAAACCCCTTAACAACTTTACAAGCCTTCGCTGTATCAATTAACCTGCCCAGCCCATGTACAATTAAGGTAAACAAGAAGGGAGATAAAGGATCTCTTTGCCTTAGTCCTCTCGAGCCTTCAATCTTCCCTCTCGGTCTCCCATTAACGAAGATGGAAAAAGAAACTGATGACAATCAACCCAAGATCCATCTCCTCCTCCCAGGCCCAAAACCCTTTTTTGCCAACACAAAGTCCAGAAAAGTCCACTTCACATAGTCATATGCTTTTTCAAAGTCAATTTTGAAGACAATTCTTGCTTTCCCCAACTTCTGTAATCGTCAACAATTTCGTTAGCCGTCAGGATTAGATCTAAGATCTGTCTCCCCGCTACAAAAGCACCTTGAGTCTTAGCTATGGTATATTCAAGTACTTCTTTTAATCTCAAAGAAAGGACTTTCAAGTACTTTATGGTTAAGAGTTCTTGATAATGATGTTTTCTTACTGATTGTGTCAATCCATATTCCACAATAGGACTACTTTGCCTAATTGCATTTGCATCAAACGGACTTCCTAATCTCCCATTTCCAATGTTTATTTACAACTTGCTAGGCACTCACCTTAATTTTGCGGTTTTTCGGCATAATGCCTTTACATGTGGACTGGTCCACAGTGAACTTATCTGTCAAGAAGGTCATGACATGAAGGATGACCTTACTGAGATAATTTATTTTGAAGAATTGAACTTTTATACATATTTGTACACATGCTTGGAAGATTACATCGCTTGGGAGCACAGGGAATTAAATCATGTGGTTTTTGTAAATTCATTTGTGTTTCTGCTGTGGAATTTATTATTTGGTTTCTACAAGGTTAGTAAGTACGTGGAAGAGGTAATCTAAATAAAGATGGAGAGAATTTAGTCTTCCCAAAAATTTCAGTCTATTGTCTTTGCTGTCATTAATGTATGAAATTTAATGCCAATATAATTTGGTAATTCTTGTCCATGTATTAAGCAAAATTTTCCCAAAACAGTAAAATATCCGTGATATCTCTTTGAAAAACAATGTTTCACAAAATCTATTTTAGAATCTAGTCATTGAAGCTACTCTCATGGTTTCATTTTGTTTCCTTTCTGGAGATTATGTTTTAATTAGCAACCCTGAAACAGTATCTTTTTTCTTCCCATTTTATTTCTCTTGGTTAGAGGAAAGAGTAGCTTGTTAGTGGGAATAGGGATAATTAAAGGAAATTGGTTAGCATGAAGGAGAACTTGTATCTTTTTCAATTTTATGTTCTTCTAGTCATGCGAGTAATTCAGGTTTCATTTGCTGCAGGCTTCAACAGACATGTTGCTTAGAAGCAAATTTTTTTTTAAAAAAAGAAGAAAAAAGTAAAGAGATAAATCAGTAGGCAGTCACATTACATATCGGATACTGACACTAGAGTGGAGAGATAACTCCTTAGGCAGTTACATATGGGATAGTAACACTATGAGGGGTATTAAGGAGGGGAACGAAAAAAGGATCAAGAGATTATGAGGGATAAAAATGTGGAATTTTATAGGCAAAGTGTGTTTTCTGAAAAGCGTTTGCTGCAATAGGATGGAAAAGAAACTGAGTATACTTTTACCTTATTTTGTATTGAGTTGAAACTTAGGAGAAGGGTAAAGTTTCACATCTGGGATCTCACTCACCATTAAAGTAATAATGAATTATATTTCATTGACTGTTCATATAAAAAAACCAGTATTTTTTTTTTGATTAGAAACACGATGAAATTTTATTAGAAAATTTAGAAAATGAAGAAGATGATAAGGTATCATCTTAAAATTACAACAACAGAGACCAATCTCTAACCAATTCAGAAAAAAAGAACCAACTAGATTTAGGAAGAAATATTTGGTCTTGGAATAAATGTATGAACTTTAAAGAAACAACTAGGTGTCAAATTTTAGGACAATTTATTATTTATTCATGAGCCATATGTCAAAGGCATAAGCAAAAATGTTAGCATTCAAGATCCCCCGTTACTGCTCACTTTGCCTCATCCAGATTCTACCCTAGTTGTACTAATCAATTGTCATGGGTCCCCACTTTCCTTTCCATGAAGCTTTACACTCTATCAAACAATGACATCCCTTTTCCTTTACAATTTCTTCTTCATTCTTTGCCTTGCCTTCCCTTTTCCTCTAGACCATAAAGGGCATAAGAATATGCCCAACTGATGCAATCACACTCTCGACGATTCCCAGTTGTTGTTGTGAATCCATTAATTTCTACATTGTCTTGGTTAGAGGAAACCACTAACAAGAATACAAGATTACTAACTTTTCTTATCCAGAAAGAATTAGAAATTTCTACTTTACTTTTGATTGAAATTATCTAGATTTCCTTTTATAGACTATATAATTAACTAGATTATGCTGAACTGAACCTTATGAGAGAACTGGTGCTGAGACGTGTGTGCCACTGATCTGGCCCATCAAAGCAGATCTAGGAATTATCTGAGTCTTTCTTTATAAAATAGTAAAATTTTAAACTAAACTAGTTTCATTTAACCTTAACTGAGAACAAAGCTATAGGTAGAAACAAAACATCAAATATATCTCATTTAAGAACTTTTTTGAACTCATTTTTTCATAGGTTTCTTTTCTTGATAGGAAACAGGGAAATATAATATCGAAAAATAGAATGAATTACAAAAATTATAACAGATGATAAGGAATCATCTTAGATCTTGCAGCAGGGTACACCACTCCCTAAGTAAATCTGAAAATAATAATTGTTTAAAACCTTTAGTGTCATAAATCCAAAGAGCCACCCAAAATTTGACTCTATCCCACAGAGATTCCACATTCTCTTCTAAGTCTTTAAAAACTCTCTTATTCCATTCTAACCATAAAGATTTCATAGGTTTCTTTTTGTCTGCAATAATACTCAATAGTAGAGCTTTGTTATTTTTTCTCAGTGAACATAAATTGTATGTATTAATTTAATTTGAAAGATGTGATTAGTTTTTTCAGAATGCACATACAAAAACTCAAGCAAGAAAAAAGAACTGGATGGTTAGACAGAAAAACTGTTGTTGGAGATTCTGTTATCTCACTATTATCCAGTTGAACTTACTGTAACTTTAGCTGAAAAGAAAAAGCTTTTGCTTTTAACTTTTTTTTTTTAAATTTTTTTTCGCTTTCCGGGTATACTGGAGTTGTTTGAGTGTGCCTTGGTTATTTAAGTAAAGTATAATCTTTGCAAATATATGTTTCTTCCTTTGTTCTCTTTGAGATTTTGTTTGTATATTTGCTGGCTTGCTATGGCATTCTTTGGCTTGTTCTCTTTCAGCTTAAGTTTTAAGGAACAGTGGTCTGTATAACTCCTTAGTTATTTAAATTTGATAAGAATTCTTGCTCACAAAATAAGTTTGGCCAGGGACCAAATCACTCTGCCATTGGTTTGAAGATACTAAATCAGCTTATTTCTGAGATGAATCAGGTCAGAATATTTTTATTATTCTTTACATTGACAAGGCATTTACGTTTATTAAATTGAAAGCTTGTAGTCTTGATGAATTTTTTTTTTTCCATTTTAATTGTTTTAGTTTTTTTTTTTTTTTGTTTTAGTGATACTTTTGTACGGTTTTTTGTTCTGCTTCCTTTGTATTAATAAAATTTCTTATTTCTTTCATAAAAGATCTTTTAATTATCCAAGGAAAAAGAAAAGAATTCTTTGCTTTATTCTAGGTACATATATATGAACAACCATCCCCCCCTCTCCTTTTTTCTCTCTGTATCCTGCAGCAATTAATGGTTGATAGATAATGGCATGGAATGTGCAAAATGTACCTTCTTATTCTGTTTCCTATTTATAATACATCTTGAACTTTGCTGTTGAGCAATGTAGGGTTGCTTTGAGTTGCGAGAATGCTTGATCTGCAACAAAGCAAGGAGACATCCAAACGAATTGTCTCCTTATGTCATGTTTTAAATATTTAATTTTATCGCTGAGGAGAATAGTTTCTACCTGTCTCATGTTTTTATTTGTAGAAAATAATTTGTTTCATATTTTGTTTTTCACACATTTTCTTTGTCAAAACTTTATCAGCCCCATCCTGGATTACCTGCTTCTCGTCAACGTAGGATAGCTAGCTGTTTCAGTGATCAATTGCTTCTTCAAATTTTCCAGATATCTATTAGTTCACTGGACCAGGTTAAAAATGATGGTAATACATAACTCCGCTTGATACAGTTATAGTGTCTTGATTTATTGATGTATCGGTTGAGTATGATTGTTATTGCCAAAGTTTCTATCTTGACCAAAGATTCAGTTGGAAGTAAGATGCAGGAATTGGCTATCTCACTTTCCCTCAGTTGTTTATCATTTGATTTTCTGGGGACGTCATTTGATGAAAGTTCAGATGAGATTGGTACTATTCAGGTATAATGAACAAATTGTGGTAGATACTTTAATTCTTTCTCACTCAAATATGGGGGTTTACTTTGAATGATTTTCAGTTTTGGTGTTCTTAGTTAGAAATATTTTTGCCTTTGGATGAACAGATTCCAATTTCTTGGAGGCCAATCCTTGAGGATCCTTCAACCCTGCAAATCTTTTTTGATTATTATGCAATTACTCAAAGTCATTTTTCAAAGGAGGTTTGTAGTGTTTATTCCTTTCATTAAAAAGCCAAATTTATTGAAGCATATCAGTCGATTTCTAGACATGATTGCTTTAAAATTCTTTTAGGTGAACACTTTAAGCTGAATCATGATTATTTGCTCACTCATTGTTGAGCCAAAAGAGTAGATGAATAAAACAAAGTACTCATTTGTTGTAACTAAATGCTGTTTATCTCATTTGGAAAAACCTGTTGGACAAGTTAAATCTGATTTGACATCATAGTGACGACATTATAAGTAACTGGGACATTGTTCCTGATTTTGTGGAGGCTAGTCCTTGATTAATTTTTCGTTCTTTTGAATTCCAGAATATCTGTTAAGGTTTTTTTGAGGTGTTATTGCCACTCTTCTATACTCTGCACAAGCAAAATAATGCTTTAATGCCCTTTATTTTTATTTTTAGTAATTTTCTTAAATATTAAAGTGAATATTGTTTTTTAGTTTCTGTTATGAGTTTACATGAGTTTCCTAGGGTTTTGTTGACTTTTGATATGCTTCTTCTACTTTGCTGTTTGGATGTTGTCAGTTTGTTGGAGGACGTTTTGTTCTCTTACCTAGTAATCTTTTGTTATTTTAAATTATCTAATGCTAAAAAAAAAAAAAGCATTTGAGTAGGATTTCTTTATCTATTTACAATTGCCTAAATGTATGGTTCTGTTCTATTAACCTTTGAGACTTGGACGGGTTTGATCCTTATTAGATGGTGTGGAACTTTCCAGTTCCATATAGAGTTAAAATTTTTGGGTGGTTGGTAGTTTTGGGGAAGATTAATGTTCATGAGTTACTCCAGAGGCCCAGGCCTTATCAAGCAATTTCTCCTTGCTGATGTGCCCTTTGTAGAGATGCCAGGAAAAACATTGATCATTTCGTTCTTCATTGTAACATTTCATTGAAGATATGGGGGAATTTTTTGGGTGAATATAATTTATGTTGGGTCAGGCCAAAATCATGTTCTGTTATATTCGGAGAAGGTTGTTATGGAATATTGCTGTTTTGCCTATTCTTTGGGCTGTGTGGGGTGAAAGAAATAATCCTACTTTCGAGGATAAAGCATCTTCGAAGGAGAAAATTTAGGAGAGTAAAATTTTGGATAGCTGTTTGGTTAAAGAGCGTCATGGAGTTTAATAAATTTTCTTTCACTGATTTAATGAGAATTTGGGAGTTGTCATTTTAGAAAGGGTACTGTTGTTATGAGAAGAATTAGGTTTCTCTAATTTCTGAAGGGACATCTCTTTCCCTGGATTTGTAAGTTTTCATTTTTATTTTAAATGATATGTTTGTTTCTTACCCCCCCAAAACAAAAAAAAAAAAAAACTTTGAGGCTTGGACAGTTACTACAGAGTGAAAACCTACCCATCTCTCTCATCTGGTACATTGATTCATTGTCTTAAGTTGCTTCACCAAATCTTTTGTTGGTCTAGTAGTTGTTTTTCTTATCAATTATTGTGTTTTGACATTCTCAACTTGGGTGTAGTTTTGTTAGCTTATGAATCTCAGGGCTTCTGAACTTTTTAACTCCAGGCATTGGAGTGCTTGGTACATCTGGCTTCTGTAAGGCGATCGCTATTTACAAGTGAATCTTCTCGAGTTAAATTTTTATCTCAACTAATGATGGGAAGCAAAGAAATCCTGCAAACTGGAAAAGGTAAATTAAACTGAATGTTGCTTTCATTTGCTTGGGATTATCCTATGGAGCAGTGCCGTTTATTTATTTTTTAAAAAATCTGTGCAAAAAGATATAAGTTAGCATTGAATGAAAAAAAGTCAAGATTTCTTCCTTCAGTTAGATGTGAAAGATGCTCTTCTCTTGTTTCTGAACTTATCATAATTCTTCATTTTGTTACTGGGTCAATTCATGCATTATAAGTTTGGCTTGGAATTTAGGACATTATGTTTGGTCTTTTATTATTGTTTGGTGAATCCATTCGCCCATTTAAATTACTTTTTGTAGTCTTATTATTGTCTGGTGAATCCATTCGCCCATTTAAATTACTTTTTTTTAGTCTTATGTAAGTAAACAGATAAGAGTAAAGGATGGGTTTAAGTTATTACAAGATATATCCTAGCCTTATAAACTCTAGTATGTTAATGGCTAAGTGTAAACACCAGTCATTTAACTGGTTATGGTTCCGTTTAAGGGCTATCAAGAGGGCCATGTTTGGAATAATTCAGTTTTATGGGTCGTGCTGGACTCATAAATTTAGCACAATGCACCAAACATGACAAACTGGCATGTTGGCACGCACCACACGACATGCTAGCACGTCACATGTGAGTTTTGCATATTGTTTTGAGTTATGTTTTCATGCTTAAAGTCTTTTGAGTTCCTTTGTTTATGTTTTTTCCCCTTCTCTTCAAATGCAAAGCTTAAACTCCCAAAGTAGAAATTTATAATAATTTTACAATTTATGAACCAAATTTAAAAGTCATTAATTCAATTTAGAATCTAAAAATAAATATAGAAATTAGAACGCTATCATATATGAGATATGACATATCCTACTATTTCTATTATATATTTTTATGAGGAAACTTTCCCTTTTGTATATGTAATTTATCGAAATCTTCGTTTCAAATTTTGTGCCTCAATATTCGTGATTTTATATTTTATTAACCATATTGCTACCCAAAGTTGATCCTATCTCACAATAATTCCAAACATTTTTCAACTCCATCAAAAATCCTTCTATTGTGTTCAAGCCATAAAGCCCAATAGCCTGCTAAAACAGCCACCTTCCAAAGGATTCTTGCTCTCTTGTCAAAATGAAGTCCGTACCTAATCCCATTAAATCAGAACAATGTGTTGGAACCACCCAAACTCTTCCAAACTCCTTTAAAATCTTACACCATAGCTTTAGAGAAAAACTACAAATTTGTAGACTCGCAGTCCTTTTTACAAAAGACACACCATCCCGGAGATAATAATTGATATGGTCTTTTTTTTTTTTTTTTTGTAACACATCCTGGACATTCAGCAAGTGAATACCTTGACTTTAGATAGAACTGGAGCTTTCGGAAAAATCTTGGCTGTAGGAAGAGCTGATCCACTAACACATAAATGCTGACTTGATGAAAAAAGCCCCGACTGATTTTCCACCCAAACTCTCCTACCTTCGATATTGGAACATATTCTTACTGAGATCAGCCGAATGATTAATTCCAGCAACTGAGGAACTTCCCTATCACTCAAATTTCTCATAAAATGAAAATTCCACCTTATTGAATCCTTGAATTCCAGCTTGAATCTTCATAAAATTCTGAAATAGGCTTATTTGTGAAAGACAATAATCTATACAAAGAGGGAAAAGCTTCTTTTAAAGTGCCATCACCCACCCATAAATCCTCCCAAAATCTAATTCTTGCACTACTGCCTTCTTTAAACTTTACATGGTGAAGTGAGGATATGGCTATCCTCGGACTCCTAAAAGTCACACTTTCCACCACTGCAACACCCCATTGATTGGGATTTAGTCCATACTTGCTCTTAATAACTTTGTACCAAGAGCATTCCTCTTATTAGGAAACCTCCAAAGCCATTCATTAGTAAAGCTTTATCTCTAGCAAGGTCTTTACCAATACCAAGCCCGCCTCGCAACTTTGATCGATAAACCGTATCCCAAGCTACCCAATGCTCCCCACCGAATTTATCACTACCTTCCCATAGAAAATCATGCATTAAATTCTCGGCCACTTCTATCATACTACATAGAGCTTGAAATAAGGACAAGAAAAACTTGGAATAGAGGACAACATTGACTGAACAAGTGTTAATCTTCCATCATTGGAGAGAAAGCTTTCTTCCATCCATCTGGCCTTTTTGCTACTTTAGAATCACAGGTTCCCAAAAATCAATCTTACAAGGATTATCCCCCAGTGGTATATCCAATTACTTAATGGGCCAATTTCCTACTTCACAACCCACGCTAGTAGCCATAGATTGTAAATAATCTTCATCCACATTAATACCTAACAAAGTACTTTTCCTCATATTAATTCGCAACACAGAGATTGAAGAGAAGATTTCTAACAACTTAATCAAATTCAAAAACTTATCACGATCAGCCACTATAAAGAAAAGAGTGTCATCCACAAATTGCAAATGTGAATCCTCGACACTATCCTGACCCATCAAAAATCCGTTAACAATATTACATGCCTTAACTTTATCAATCAATCTGCCTAACACATCTACAACTAGGGTAAACAGAAAGGGAGATAGTGGATCTCCTTGCCTTAACGACCCTTCAAATTTTTCTCTTGGTCTCCCATTAACGAATATGGAAAAGAAACTGATAACAAACAGGCCAAAACCCGTTAGCAACATTACATGCCTTAGCTTTATCAATTAATCTACCCAACACATTTACAACTAGGGTAAATAGAGAGGGAGATCGTGGATCCCCTGCCTTAACCCTCTTTTTCCATCTTTGTTGATGGGAGACCGAGAGGAAAATTTGAAGGGTCAAGAGGGTTAAGGCAGGGAGATCCACTATCACCCTTTCTGTTTACCCTAGTTGTAGATATGTTAGGTAGATTAATTGATAAAGCTAAAGCATGTAATGATGTTAATGGATTTTTGGTGGGTTGGGATAGTGTGGAGGTTTCATTCACATTTGCAATTTTTGGATGACACCCTTTTCTTTATAGTGACTGATCATGATAAGTTTTTGAATTTGGGTTAGAGAACAAAAAGATTTTAGGGATTTCACATTTTCAGATTTGTCACGGGGTTGGTCTAATTTGGTTTGATTTCTCTAGTATTTTTTATCTTTGTTTTCAATTCCGGGACATTTTGTCCTGTTCTTGTAAACTTCTATTCTCATTAATCCACAGTTCTATATTTCTTTTCCAAAAAAAAAAAAACCAACAGCCCAAAGTACATTTCCTGTAGCGAGGGCTAAAACCCTTTTTCTCTAACACAAAGTCCAAAAAATTCTACTCTACATAGTCATACGCTTTCTCAAAATCAATTTTGAAAACAATTCCTGCCTTTCCCAACTTCCTATGATCCTCCATAATTTCATTAGTAATCAAGATCACATCTAAAATCTGTGTCCTTGCCACGAAAGCACCTCGAGTCTTGGCTATGGTATCTTCAATTACTTCTTTTAATCTCAAAGATAGAACTTTGGAGATAATCTTGTATAAACTTGTCACCAAACTAATTGGCCTGAAATCTTTTATCTTGCAAGAGTTTTATTTCTTTAGGGATGAGGCAAATGTAAGTCGCATATGTCGCATGATGAACTATACCATCTTGTGCAAACTACTGAAAACCTTCATCAAATCTTCCTTAATCACTTCCCAATTTGCTTGGAAAACTGCCATTGTGTATTCATCTGAACCTGGAGCCTTATTGCCATAAAATTCAAAGACTGTTCTTCTTATTTCCTCTTCATCAAATGGCCTTTCTAACCATTCCATCAAATGCATCGAAATAGTTTCCAATCTACTCCTTCAATTCCCCTAAAATCCAACTCTGCTGACTTATGGAGAGATTGATAAAACTCAGTCACCACCTTCACAATATCCTCCTCTTAATGAACAAAATTCCCATCCTCCAATTCTGACTTCGTAATAGAATTCTTAGCCTTCTGTGCATTCATCAATCTATGGAACAATTTTGTATTAGCACCTCCTTCTTTAGCCCAAATAAACTTTGATTTCATACTTAGTGCCCTCTCCTCCTTGAAAATAACCTCATCTAACTCACTTTTTATGTCAAATCTTTCTTGTTTTAGTTGATCATTCCAGCTGCCTGAACCTTCCAGCAAATCCAACTCTCCAATTCTTCTCATTAGTGACTGTTTAACCATTCTCATATCCCTGAAAACCTCAACATTCTATCATTTTACCTTTTCTTTAATAATCTTTGACTTGGTTAAAAACTTTTATCCTTCCTAACCCGAGATTTGAGTGTCATTCCACCATCTTTCAAATTCTTTATTGAACTATTTATTCTCTAACTACATATTTTCAAAGCAAAAAGGAGCAGATCCCTAACAAGTTGGATTGGAGTCCAATATTATCAGACAATGATTAGAAACTATTCTAACCTCCACATCTTGCCTTATAAAATGAAACAATCGCTCTCAACCCACAGAGAAGAGAAATCTTTCCAATCGGCGACAAATTGGTTGATTTCTAAGATTAGACCTAGTAAATTGTCCATTACTTAATGGGGGATCCCTCAAGTTCAGCTCCCTAACTAAGTCATCAAATCGTAGGATACTTCTTGTGGTACTGTTACTATTAAATTTCCCATGCACCCTTTGTACCACATTAAAGTCACTTCCAATACACTACTTATCACCACATAAACTCTCCAGGCCTGCCATTTCATCCCAAAAGTGGTCCCTAGGACAAGATTTACTAGGGAACACTGGTAAACCACCAGTTATTCATACCCTCCACTTCAACCAGGATGGATGCTGATTACTCTCCTAATATTGTCTCCTTGACCTTAACTCTTCTAAGATCCCACAAAATTAAAAGCCCCCTTGCCCTTCCCACAGATGGTAAAATTAACCATTCTTTATACTTAGAATGCCATATACTACCCACAAATCTCCTAGCAACCTCTTCTCTTTTGGTTTCTTGCAAGACAACAATATCAGGACTCACTTTGCAAATTACTTCCTTAATTGCTCTCCTCTTTGCAGAAGAGCCACTTCTTCTAATGTTACTCATACCATAATTTACGTTAAATTACAAATTCTGTAATTCCCTTTGCCCACCTTTTCTTCTGGCCATACTCTGTTTATTTGATTTTTTGTTGGCTGGAACTAAATCAAGTCTTATTTGTTTTAGTAGATCACAACATCATCCCACCGCACAATAGTTCCCCTACCTTCACCCTCTTTCTCTCCTCTGTATCAGCTTCATGCAAAAATCCAGGTTCAATAATATTGATTGGAGTTACAGCTGTTAGTGAAGGATCCAATTCCTTTTCCTCCTTGTCAATTGTAGACACTGAAAGACTCATTCCAGTTTCTTTATCATTAAACAGCAAATTAACCCCTTCCAAACACTGATCTGGATCCATATAGCCATAAAAATGTCGACACGGCACAATTCCAGATAATCTTTCTCCTTTTGCTGCCTCTATGTTCCGTCCATTCGCATCGGAAATCTGCACAATGATTAGGAAAGGCTACATATAAGTTAAATTCCCTCAACAACCTTCCCCAAAGTTCTGTAGCGAAATGGCAATGTAGAAATAGATGATCAATATTTTCCCCGTCACTTTTGCACAATACACACCATTCTGGAAGACATATGACCATGAGCTATTAATCGTGCTGGCCAATAGTTTAGGACATTGGCCTGGCACAGCACGCCACAACCAGGACGTGGGCTGTGCCAGGCACACTCTAAAGCACGTTTTGGCCCAATTTAACTGGGGCACAATATGTTTCTTTGTCTAGTTTTATTTTATCTTATCTTTTCTTCTGATCCGTTCAGGTTTCTGGTCCTCTGTTTTCTCTTTGCATTAATGAAAATCTTGTTTCTTATAAATGGGAAAGGAATGTCACAACCACGTAAAATACTAGACTATCAGTATTTGTTTAATGAGTGAAAAAGGTAGATCAGGGGGTTCGACTTTCAATAAATTTAGTCCTATGTTTTGTTGTGAACAGGTCTTTCCAATCATGATAATTATCATGTCTTTTGTCGCTTGCTTGCCCGCTTCAAATCTAATTTTCAGGTTAGTATATTGCAATATTTATTTGCTTTAATGCCTTACGAATTTCATTTTTGTTTTTGTTTATGTTTTGTTTGTTGTTTGTTTGTTTATTTTTTTGGTTTATTTTTTTTTTTTCGCGTGTGCGTGCCTTGATCAAGTGTACGAGTATCTATTCATATATTGCAAAGGAGTGTCTACCATCTATCAGTTGAACTTTCTGTTACAGTGAAAGAAAGGAAATTATGATGATGTTGTTAAGTGGGTTATTATAATTCATTTCCCCTGTGCAACATAAATTGTTCAATATATTAAAAATATATATACTTTATATGCCAATGATTGTTTTTCCCCCGGATATAAAATTAGTCTAACTATAGAGCATGAAATAAGCGCGTTCATGTTCCTGATATCTGCCTATACTTGTCTGAATCCGATCTTTGATGGGTAAACCTTTTTTTTTTTTAAAAAAAAATCAGCCTTAACAATGGTTACTTCCTTTTTGTGAGAATATATTCCCCTGTTTAGATTCTATTTATGTAATAATATTTTATTGAGCTCAAAAGTGGGGTTTTTTTTTTTTCCTGTTGTAATGAGCCTTTATAAGGTTATCTCCAAAGTTCTTTCTCTAAGATTGAGAGTACCTGAGGATACCATAGTAGAGGCTCAAGGTGCTTTTGTGGCGAGGATACAAATTCTAGATGTGATATTGATAGCTAATGAAATTGTGGAAGACTATTGGAGGTTTGGGATAGAAGGAATTATTTTCATAATAAGTTTATATTGAAAAGGCTTACAATTATGCTGATTGTAGGTTTTTGGATTTTGTGCTTGAAAAAAAGGGTTTTGCGATCGGTTGGAGAAAGTGGGTTAGGGATTGTTTATCATCAGTTTCTTTTTTCCATTTTCGCCAATGGGAAACCATGGGGAAAGTTTAGAGATTCAAGAGGATTAAAGCAGTGAGATTCATATACCCTATTCTGTTTACCCTAATTGTTGATGTGTTGGGAGATTAGTTGATAAAGTGAAGTTCTGTAAGGGATTTGTGGTTGGAAGGGATAATGTGGAGGTTCCATGTTTGCAATTTGTAGAAGATATCCTTTTCTTTCTAGAAATAGATTGCGATAGGTTTATGAATATGTTGAAAGAAACCTAGTCACACCAAACATACTTGCTGAAACCTTCATGGAGAGCCACATGATTTGAAACTACGAGAAAGTTGTAGATATACAGCTGTTGGACAAGGACAATCAACTGCAGAGATCAACCCATTCAGCAAGGAGCAAGGAGTAACTGGAAATTCTTTAAAAAATGTTCAGCCAGACCCTTAATTACTCACAATTAGCTGTATCTTAGCCAAACCCAGCGCATACCAATGTGAGAACTGGTTCTGTAGCACTACAAGGTAATTTTTCCACTGTCATGAGTAGTCGGTTTGAGAAAAATAACTCCAGGATAGTTGACTCGGGAGCACGGACTACATGAGGGGTAACCCATCTCTTTTCTATAATTTTAAACCATACACTAAAAATTTTATAGTGAAGATTGTTGATGGTTCCTTAACCAAAGTGGCTGGTACAGGCTCGGTAGTTATATCCAAAGACCTAATTTTAAATTCAGTTCTTTTGGTTCTAAGATTGGATGTAACTTATTGTCTGTAAGCAAACTTAAAAGGGACTTAAAATGTATTATTAATTTCTTCACTAATCATTGTGAATTTCAGGACTTGGAATCAAGGAGGATAATTAGCAAGGCTAAAGAATATATGTGACTCTATATCCTAGAGGATTCACAAAATCTTGATAAATAAGCTTATAGTGCAAGGGGTGTGTCATTTCCTGTTTTTTCTTCTACCAATAAAAAAAAATACTATTTTGCTTTGGCACTACAGATTAGGTCACCCTAATTTTTTGTACTTAGAAAAAATATTTCCACATCTATTTGGTGATATTAATCCTAAGTTTTTACAATATGAGATTTGTCAATTGTCAAAGCACACTAGATCCAATTACCCTATTCATATTTATAAACCATCTCAACTATTTTCTGTCATTCATAATGACATCTGGGGACCTTCTAGAGTCAATAATATCTCAGGAAGTAGATGGTTTGTGTCATTTATTGATGAACATACTAGGGTAACTTGGGTTTATCTTATGAAAGAAAAGCCAGAAGCAAAAGCCATTTTTCAAAATTTTTATGTCATGATGACACACACAATTCCAAATGAAAATCAAAGTGTTTAGGTCAGACAATGCTAGAGAGTAGTTTAACAACATGCTTGGTAATTTTTTTGAGAGCAATGGAATAATCCAACAAAGTTTGTGTCCTGATACTCCTCAACAAAACAGAATAGCTGAGAGGAAAAATGGATATTTACTTGAGGTTGTCCGATCTCTTATGTTTTCAATGAATGTGCCTAAACAATTTTTGAGGGAAGCTATCTTAACCACAACTTATCTGATAAACCGAATGCCCTCAAGGATCCTCAGGTTCAAAATCCCAGGCCAAACACTACTCAGGTTCAAAATCCCAGGCCAAACACTACTCTCATGTTACTCGAACACCAGAATCATCAACACGCTCCCTCCAAAAATCTTTGGTTGTACCATATTTGTACATGATCATTCTCAACAAAGAAGCAAATTAGATCATAAGGCCATCAAATGCATATTCCTTGGTTACTCTCCCAGTCAAAAAGGCTACAAATGTTACTCAAACACCACTCACAAATTTTACACCACCATGGATATAATTTTCTTTGAAACAGTGTCATATTTTCCAAAAAATCACATTCAGAGTGAGAATCCAGCAATTCTAGAATGCAATTTTTGGCAAGAACCAGAATTTCAATATCTCAACCACCCGGAACAACCACAATCTCTAATGAACACAATTCGGTCATCATTCCTGAAACAATTGAAACAGCTCCAAAAACTCCACATGGCCAAACCACACACTACCTGCAAATTCAGAGCTATGTGTGTGCTTAAGAAAGAAGAAATCTCAAGTGGAGATAGAATCCCATACATTGCTTGAACATAACCAAGAATCCAACTCGACTCCAAATGGTCCAGGTAACGCAACTCTTGGGTCTCCTCCCTTATCTATCACTGATGATGATCTTGATATTCCCATTGCTCTAAGGAAGGGTGTGAGGTCTTGTGTACAATACTCTATTGCCCAATTTATCTCATATGATGGTCTTTCACCATGTTTTTGTACTTTCACTGCAAATATGAGTATTGTAGACATTCCTAAAGATATCTATGAGGCACTCAAAAGAGCAGAATGGAAGACAACAATTGGAGAGGACTTTAATGCATTGAAGAAAAATGGAACTTGGGAAATCTCTGATCTTTCACAAGGAAAATTGCCATTCTCTTAGTATATGTGGATGACTTCATTCTAACTAGGGACTTCTGGGAAGAGATGAGTAGGCTGAAAAAGGTACTAGCAAAAGAGTTTGAACTGAAAGACCTAGGAACTCTAAAATACTTCCTAGGGATGGAGGCGGCATGATGCAAGAAAGGCATCTCAATTTCCAAGTGCAAGTATATCCTAGATTTACTTAAAGAAACCGGAATGTTTGGCTGTAAACCTGTAAATCATGAGGGATTTTTTTTATAAGATATCTATTTTGTCACCTCCGGGACTCGAATCCATGATCCAATTCTCACTCATACACACCTTTGAGTCCCAGATTAATTGAGTTAGCCCTAGTTGGTCCCTTATCCCCTAATATTACTCCACCCCCCCTCCCAAAATGCCCCCTACACAGAATCTTATATAACTAACTGAAATTCCTGCTGTAAGAAAGAATGTCAACCATTTTCACAGGTCAGCAGCCACTTAGATAAAGATAAGCCAATTCACACATAAGCACCTGCACCTACTGAACAAAGAAACTCTAACTATCCTCTGCCATGCCTCACACACGTGAAGCGAATAGGAGGCCTAGCAGGGGACCTATCATGATACCTTATCCTCGTCCTACTTGTACTTTTGTTTTGTTTTCTTAATAAACTTTTGTTTTTTATATAGAAGAAAGAAAAAGAATGATTTATCACGGTGCTAGATTTTGATTGCCCTGGCGAGGTTGCTTTGGCTAAAATTTGTGAATAAACATGCTTGATATTTGTTTAATGAGCATCTCACTTGGGAAGCTTCTTTCTTCTTCTTCTGCTCGAACTTGTATTTAATAAACAACATAATACAAGAACAGGTGGATAAGAAATCCACCCTGGAAAGCAGATAACAAAATAAAGAAGATAATGCAAGAACAGGTGGCTAAGAAATCTACCTTGGAAAACAGATAACAAAATTACAAAAGGGACTCAAATCCCTGACCATAACAGAAAAGGAAAAACTACTAGAATCCTTACAAGCCATAAAGCCCACTAGCCAACCTTCCAAATAATTCTTCCTCTCTTGTTAACATGAAGCCCTTGACATAAACCCATCATATCAGAACACAATCTCGGAACCACAGAACTTCTTCCAAACTCCTTCAAAATCTTACACCATAAATTTAGAGAGAAACTATTGTGTATAAATGAATGATTAGCAGCCTCACAAGCCTTTTCACAAAGTACACACCATCCTGGAGATAATGATTGATACGGTCTTCTTCCTTGTAACACATCCTGAACACTCAGTTTTACCGAACCTAACAACTAAGTGATCACCTGAATGTTAGCCATGTTTTCTTTATTCTTGTTGCCTATATGTTAGTTAACTTAGATTATTCAAGGAAAACTTCATTTTGCAAAATGCAACATTTGGATGTAATGTGTTGCTGTCCCCAGAGCATACTGCTGCTGAATTTATATGCAGTGTTACTCATGTTATATCTTATAATTGGTAACCTTTCCTACAGTTAACAGAACTTACTAATGCTGAGGGCTATAGTGATTGGATATGCTTAACAGCAGAGTTCACAATGAAGTCTCTATGTTCTTGGCAGGTTAGTTCTCTCTTTTCCTTTTGAGTATATCATAAGCAAGTAATTTGTTGGTGTTTTAGCTTGTTTGAACAAAATCTGCCTGTAACCAAAAAAGTTGACCTTTACTGTTAGTGGGCCAGCAGTAGTGTTTACTATGTTTTGGGGCTTTGGTCAAAACTGGTGGCATCTGTACCGTACTTTAAAGGTGACAAACCAAACATGCTGGATAAATATGTGCCTACAATTATAGAGTGCTTCGTATCTACAAGGTTTGAATCTTTGCAGGTAAGTTTGTGTTAGCTTAGTGGGTTTTCTTTGGTTTTGTTTTATTCTGAATCAATTGATCATCCCTTCCCTCCTTTATCTGCTGCAGTCTGAACTCTCAGATGAGCTTTCTGAGAACTCTCTTGATAACGTTGATCTCCTTCAGGATCACCTTGATTTCTTTCCTTATCTCTGCAGATTTCAGGTTTGGACTAGGCTTTTATTTTAAAATTCTCCAGTCAATTTTAAATTCAATTGTAATTCTGACATAGGGTCTTTTACTTGGTAACCAAACTGCAGTATGAAAGCTGCAGTTCTTATATAATGAAGGTTATGGAGCCAATCTTGCACGTATATATGGTATGCTCGAATAAATTTTACGCAATTTTTTTTTAAGGTCTCAGTTGTATAATAAAAGGGTGAAATATTTCACATTGAACTTGATATTGTCCAAAACATATAATTTCAATGTATATAGGAACAGGCAAACCTCCAAGCTTGTGTAGAAAATAATGAATTTTGCATGACTGAAGCCAAACTGGCCTGGATAGTGCATATCGTTGCTGCTATTCTTAAGACAAAGCAAATTTCTGGATATAGGTAAAACTTTTTACATGCTGATTGCAGTTATATATTCCAGCTGGGTGATGCACTTCTCTCTAATTCACTTCCCTATTGTAGTGGTGAATTGCAAGAACTGCTTGATGCAGAGCTCTCAGCACGTATTTTTCAGTTGATAAATGTCACTGACAATGGCGCACACAGACAGGTATTATGTTGTAGAGAGAACATTTTAGCGTATAGGTGACAAATTTTGTGAAAAGCTATCTGTACCCTTTGGAATCTCAAGAACGCTATGTTGTGAGTGTCTAAATCGCACTATACGACCTTATATGTGAACGTAGGAATGTATCTGGGTTTTACTTTTTATTTCCAACTGTTGAAGTATTAGATTTCATGACTTCACCTGCATAAATATGATAAAGTTCAAACCATATAAATTAAGTGATAAAATCGTCGTGTTGCTTTGAAGTTGTTAGTAATATGATGAGTTTCAACATTTTAACTAGCTTGTGGTTTGTAGCATCAGTGACCTTAAGTTCTTCAATTTGCTTTTTATGTTCAGCAACTTCCAAATTTGCGTTGTCCACTATTTATTGCTTTTGTGGCGCATTTGCACAACTATCCTGATATTTATTAGTGTATATTGCTTTTGGTGTTTCTGATCTTTGTGTTTCAAATGGGTGGTTCACTTTTTGCATTCACACAACCAACCGTGTTTTTTCTCTTAATTTTCTTGGTGTCACACCCTGTTAACTAGGACATTGCCAGGGCTGTACCAAGGCATTGGTCTGTTCTACTTCTATATGAATACTTTTTTTTTTTTTTTCAATAAGAAACAGAGACTGTAATTATTGATGTGATAGTAGAAATACAAAAGGTCATTGATAAGCCTCCAGTGCATTTTATCTAAGGCGTAAGAAGAAGCATCAGCAGGGTCAGGGTCAAGCTACATTGCTGGATGATGATATTGCATAGAAGGGAGAAGACGTGGAAGCTGAGTTGTCATCCTTAGTGGTTATTCGGGTTGTATAAGTCTGAGTGTGTAGCAGGGGAAATTTGTTAGGAAAGTAACAAAGTTAGTTAGCAACGATGAGAATAAAGGAGAGTTCGAGAGAGGGAGAGAGGATAGGAAGAAAGTGAGTAGTAGAGTGGAGAGACCAGGCTCTCGAATCACCTAGGTATCGTGTAATCCAATTTCATTTGCAATATCAATTTACATTTCTATCACTTTCTTGCTGGTTCCTATCAGTTTTCATTTCAGAAAAAAAAAAGAAAATAAAAAGAAATACAAAGGGTTATAAAACAGGGACTTGTATATGAATGATGGTTTGGCTAGGTCTATACGAACTCATAGCCAGATGGACTTTGAGTTTGAATCATTTTCTGACACTTTATTGTGGTACAGTAGTTCCTATTGTAATGCTAATGTCTGAATATGTTAATTTTTTTTATTTTTAATTTTATTTATTTGTTTATTTATTATTTTTTGTGTTTGTGGTGTACTGTCAAAGATTTGAAATTGCTTCAATTCTGCGAACCAGTCTTTAACAAATGGATTCATTTCTATAGATAAATAGGGTGTTTCAGTTTCTTTTCCTCGTGTATCGGAATTTATAGATTCTGTTATGGCTTAGTTGAATTTGGTGTCGACTGACTTGCTTGTTGAGTGTGCAATAATGCAGGGGCTTGCTCCAGTTAGTATATTTGTTGGAAAAACTATCTATTTCACCTATCTTCCATCTTTCTGCTTGTAACCCAATTATTTTTGTTATTCTTGCTTTAATCTGTATGGTTTTTGGTAATTTTCTTGGATGATGGCAGAGGTATGGTGAAATAAGTAAGCAAAGACTTGACCGTTCAATTCTTACCTTCTTACAACATTTCAAAAGGTCCTATATTGGTGATCAGGCAATGCATTCTTCGAAGGTAAGTGGAGTTTTCTTATTCTTTGCACTGGGCAAGCAACTTCATATTCCTTGATGTTCATTTCCTAATACTGCAGCAGTTATTTTCCCGACTATCGGAGCTTCTTGGACTTCATGATCACTTGCAAGTTTTGAATGCAGTTGTTGGAAAGATAGTTACAAATCTTAAGTCTTACGCTCAGGTAAGATATTAGCTAGATTATTGAACTTGTACTTATAATTTATTTTGTACATGATATATCTTGAATTGCAGTGCAAAGAAGTCATTGATCATACCTTGATCCTTTTCCTGGAATTAACATCTGGGTGAGTTCTTCTCCTAGAGGATCCAATTTAATTGGTCTCGTTCACCTTCTTCTCTCCTCCATGGAATATCAGTTAATGTTAACCTGCAAATTAGCAGATATATGACGGGGAAGCTGCTCCTGAAGTTGGATACCATTAAATTCATATTGACACATCACAATGTAAGATCTTATTGAAATTTATCATATCATTTTCTCTACTTTTACATTGCATGAAATGCTTCTGAATTTGAATTAGTAAATGATTTGGCAAACTAATATTAATTTTTTTAGAAGGAACACTTCTCTTTCCTAGAAGAGCCCACATGTTTCAGAAGTAGAACAACCTTTTACTACACTGTTGGCTTGTTGATTTTCATGGAGGATAGCCTTCCAAAATTTAGATCTTCAATGTATCCTCTTATGCAGGTAGGAAATCTATTTTCTCTTATTTTGTCTCAGATTTTAATAAGGTGATTTTTTGATTCCTTGTTCATTGGATTCTATATTTATTTTTTATTTAAAAGAAACATAGAACTTTGGATTAATGGGAAGAGAAGTTGACAAGAATGGGACAAAATGTCCCGGAATTGAAAACAAAGTTAAAAAATACTAGAGAAAGCAAACCAGATTAGACCAACCCCGTAACAAATCTGAAAATGTGAAATCCCTAAGATCTTTTTGTTCTCTAACCTATATTTCAACCCAAAACTAGACTTTATCCCATGCATTATCTACAGACCCTATGATTTCGAGTTGTGTTCACCTTTTTTTTTTTGGGGATGTCACGTTTAGTGCTTTTATTTTTCCTAAACTGATGCTCTCATGCTACTGTTGTGAATAGCTCGACTTTCAGTCATCTTGTTGTTTCAATGGAATTACTTTAGATTGTCGTCCAATAACTTTTTGGAGTGGTGGTTGTGCCATTTAAGGTTTTTGTTAGTTTGGAATCTGCACCTGATGCAATGTTTCGGTCTGACGTGGTAAAATATGTGTTAATTGGCCTGATGCGGGATCTCAGAGGAATAGCAATGGCAACAAATAGGTTGGTATAGTGGCTGTCTTAGAAGTTAGAACACTTTGTTATTAGTTCTTGAGAATGCCTTTTTGTTATTTCCTTTCTGTTTTCTTCTGGTTTCCTTCATTGATTATTAGTTTTTTCGTTTTGTAGTCGTAAAACGTACGGCTTCCTTTTTGAGTGGCTCTATCTTTCACGTACTCCACTTCTCCTGAAAGGCATATCACATTGGATTGACGTACCAGAGGTAATGGGCAACATCTCTACCATTTTGACACATGCAACTTGTCTGCTAAGAGATACACAGACCCACACACACGCATGCATATGTATTGTCTATTACTTATAAGAATGGAGTCTGTTAATGTATTTTGTACCTTGTATTTCTGCTGAATTGTAGGGGTATTCTTTGATTTATTTTTGGTTGTAAGCTGTAATTAGTTTGTTCCTGTGTGTGAGTGAGTGAGTGTGTGTGTGCTTTTTTTTTTTTCCCTCTGGTGAATTGATTATTGTATGTTAGGATAACTAACATGCTTAAATTGTTGGAACATGGTATCTGTGTCATGCTTGAATTGTTTGATGTGCTTATTTTGTTGCAGCAATTATGGATTTTGGACCTGGTAACTTGTCAGGTTGAAGAGAGAGAGAGAGAGAGGTGTTTGACTTAGAGGGAGAAGAAGATGCAAATTGAATCTCACTTTAGTCCAGTTGTCCCTGTGGTTTTTACCCTTTATCTTTAAACTGTTTATCATATGCAAGATCCCAACTTGAAAAACAACTTTTGTTTTCAAGCAGATCCTTGTCATCACTGATATTGTTGCACAGTTAATTTTCTCATTTTCCTTCTCAGTTTTACCACCATTTGGATTTGTGGAAAATCAGAATTTTTTTATTGAGACAGCTATTAATTTAGCAGCTGATTACTATCATTTAATCAGCTGATTGAGTCTTATCTCAATCCAATTCTAGTCCTTATTCAGTTTTTATTTTTATGATTTGGTAGATTAGGTTTTATCTTTCTATT
>JXTB01000001.1:3099874-3112640 GCA_002914805.1 Parasponia andersonii | reverse complement strand
GGGATTGCCCAGGAGATGCAGAAAAATATAAAAAGATTGTTGAGAAAAAGCGAATCTATAAGTTTTTATTGGGTCTAAATAAAAACTTGGATGAAATGCGTGGAAGGATTTTGGGTATGAAAACATTACCTAAAATCCGAGAAGTAGTTTCTGAAGTTCGTCATGAAGAGAGCAGGAAAAAGGTTATGCTTGGGCCCTCAACCAACCAACCTGCAACGGCTGAAAGTTCTGCCTTAGCAGCTCGTGGATCATCCCAAAATTTTTCAGACAAAACTCGCAAAGGGGGACCTCAGTGTGATCATTGTCGACGACCAGGACATACCAAAGAAACGTGCTGGAAAATTCATGGTGAACCTGCTGATTGGAAACCAGTTCGTGAAAGGGAGACCCGAGGGAATCACGTGACCACTGAAGACACTCCAGCAACACCAAACTCAGCACCTTTCAGCCGAGAGCAATGGGAGCTGCTACAAAAATTGATAAACCAGCCGCAATCCATCACCCAGCCGCAATCCAACTCAAGTACTTCTGTAATTGGTACTGGTTCCATTGCTCAGAAAGGTAATTTTCTCTCTGTCCTGCAAGTAAAAAAGGAGAAAAGTCCATGGATAGTGGACTCAGGGGCTTCAGACCATATGATAGGGGATATTGCTTCAGACCATATGATAGGGGATATTGCTGTTTTTAAACAATATACTCCCTATACTGGAAACTTTACAGTGCGTATTACAGATGAGACATTGTCAAAAGTAGCAGGAATTGGTTCAGTGGTGAATTCTGAAAATATAACTCTTGAATCTGTGCTTTTGGTGCCTAATCTTGATTGTAATTTGTTGTCAATAATTAAGCCTACTAAAGACAAAAATTGGGTCACTCAATTTTTTAGTACCCATTGTGTCTTTCAGGATTTGGATTCGGGGACGATGAGTGGGAGTGCTGAGATGAGTTCTGGGCTCTATATCCTCAAGAATGATCGAGTTGAAGGACAACCTCCACCAGTAGCTTGTGAAAAACGGTCCTGTTCTGTTTCTTGTTCTAATAAAAATAGTGATGTTATGATATGGCACTATCGTCTTGGTCACCCAAATTTTATGTATCTAAAGAAACTCTTTCCTACTCTATTTAATAAAAACCATGAGTAATTTGTGTGAGAATTTTGTCAGTTATCAAAACATGTTCGCAGTCCCTATTCTATGCAGCCATATAAATCATCATTCCCTTTTTCCATGATTCATAATGATGTATGGGGACCTACAAGAATAAAAAATGTTTCGGGTGCTAAATGGTTTGTTTCATTTGTTGATGATCACACTAGAGTTTCTTGGATATTCCTAATTAAAGAAAAATCTGAAGTTGGTCAAATATTCAAAACTCTTTATAACATGATTCATACTCAATTTCAGGTTAAAATACAAGTGTTGAAAACTGATAATGCCAAAGATTATTTCAATTCTATCTTAAGGGATTTTCTTTTACAACAAGGTATTGTCCATCAAAGTTTTTGTATAGATACTCCTCAGCAAAATGGGATAGCTGAAAGGAAAAATAGACACTTGTTAGAAGTTGCTAGAGCTCTAATGTTCACTAGGAATGTCCCTAAGAATTATTGGGGTGAAGCCATCCTTACAGCCACATATCTCATAAATAGAATGCCTTCCCGAGTCTTAAAATTTCAGACTCCAAGCCAAGTATTACTCAAAACTTAGGACTCGTCTTATCTCTACTATTCCACCAAAAATATTCGGTTGTTCCGCATTTGTCCATGTTCCTCAACAAAATAGAAGTAAACTTGATTCGAGGGCAATAAAATGCATATTTCTAGGGTACTCATCAAACCAAAAAGGCTATAAATGTTACTCACCTATCACAAAGAAATTCTACAATTCCATGGATGTAACATTTTTTGAAGATCAGCCTTATTACCCTAAGACCGATATTTAGGGGGAGAATAGAATAGAGGAATATGGGTTCTGGGAAATAGAAAATGAGTCTGAGATGTTTCCTAGTGTTCCCAGTATAAGCTCATCTTCCACCAGTCAATCACCTCATTTCATCCCCTTCGTCCAATCAATCACCCATGTCATCACCTATTTCAACTCGTCTAAAAAGTTCATCCAAAACACACAATCCTTTGCAAGCTACTACCAACAACGAGTTCATTGTCTACTCAAGAAGAAAGAAGAAAACTCATGAAGATGTAGAGCAAGGAACTCATCCAGGTCCTATTATTGAGTTTGAGCCGAATCCAGATTCCAAGGAGATAAACTCAGGTAACACTGAACCTATTTCTAGTGAGTTGGATGATCTTGATTTACCCATTGCAAAAAGAAAGGAATTAGATCTTGCACAAATCACCACATTTACAATTATATTTCCTATAAGAATCTATCACCAAGTTATCAAACCTTCATCAGTAGTCTTACAGATATTAAAGTTCCAAATACCATTCAAAAAGCTCTGAAAATCCCTGAATGGAAAGATGCTGTGGAAGAAGAAGTCCAAGCTTTGGAGAAAAATGGGACCTAGAACAGTGTTGATCTACCAGAAGGAAAGAATCCAGTGGGGTGTAAATAGATATTCTCAATTAAGTTCAAAGCCAATGGAAGTGTTGATAGATTTAAAGCTCGTCTGGTAGCTAAAGGTTTTACTCAGGAAACTTTTGCACCAGTTACTAAGTTAAACACAATTCGTGTTTTACTTTCTATAGCCGTCAACCTTAACTGGGGTCTTCATCAACTAGATATAAAAAATGCCTTTCTGAATGGTGATCTTGAAGAGGAGGTTTACATGGAGATTCCTTTAGGTCTTGAATCCAAAGCCAACATCAACAAAGTCTGTAAACTAAAAAAGTCTCTCTACGGTCTCAAACAATCCCCTCTTGCATGGTTTGATCGTTTCTCAAGAATTATGAAGAAGGTGGGTTACACTCAATGTCAGTCTGATTATTCACTATTTGTGAAACACTCAGCTGGTAGAAAAATTGCTATCATAATAGTGTACGTAGATGATATTATCTTAATCGGAGACTATGAGGAAGAGATTTGCAATCTTAAACAGATCCTTGGAAGTGGGTAGATCAAAGAAAGGGATTGTAGTCTCTCAACGAAAGTACATTCTAGATTTGTTGGAAGAGACATGAATGTTTGGTTGTAAGCCCGCTGACACCCCGATGGACTACACTAGGAAATTGGGAATTTCAGAAGATAGTGCTCCTGTTGACAAGGGAAGATATCAAAGACTTGTGGGAAAACTCATTTATCTCTCCCACACAAGACCAGATATTGGATTCCCTATCAGTGTAGTCAGTCAGTTTATGAACAATCCTACTGAAGAATACATGGAGGCAGTATTTCGAATTCTGAGATATCTCAAAATGACTCCTGGGAATGGTCTCTTCTTCAAAAAGTCACAGAAGAGAGAAATTGAAGTCTTTACTGATGCAGATTGGGCAGATTCTGCAACAGATCGAAGGTCCACATCCAGATACTACACCTATGTATGGGGAAATCTAGTTACTTGGCGTAGCAAGAAGCAATCAATTGTGGCTAGGAGCAGTGCAGAGGCAGAATTCAGAGCAATGGCACATGGAGTTTGCGAAGGAATTTGTTCTTAACGAACTAAAAATTCCTTTGAAGAATTCTATGAAGATGTTCTGTGACAATCAAGGTGCTATTAGTATTGCTAAGAATCCAGTGCATCATGATCGCACCAATCATGTGGAAATAGACAGACACTTTATCAAAGAGAAAATTGAAGATGGAACAATTTCTCTTGTCCATATTCCTACTACTCTTTAGACAGCAGACATCTTTACTAAAGCTCTTTCAAGAACTGTGTTTGAAGAAATCAGATCCAAGCTGGGTATGATTAATATCTACAATCCAGCTTGAGGGGGAGTATGGAAAATCTGGTTTTTTTATTGAGACAGCTATTAATTTTGCAGCTGATTACTATCATTTCATCAGCTGATTGAGTCTTATCTCAATCAAATTCTAGTTCTTATTCAGTTTTTATTTTTATGATTTGGTAGATTAGGTTTTATCTTTCTATTCCTAAAAATCAGGGATATTATTTTGATTCTTTTCTTTTTTGGTTGCTGGTCATTTGGTATGATTGTACCCTATTTATATTCAGGCTATCTCTTGAATTCATAATAAGAAAAACAACAAGTTTTCTCTCGAAAAAACGACAGGATTGTAGCATGTTGTTAATGCTTTCCTGGATTTATTTTCAAAAGAATTCTATTAGATTATTAGCTTAATCTTTTCTGTATAAGTTGCTTATTTATTGAAAGTTGAATGCATGCAGCCATTTAGATTGTGTAGGGAGCTTTCATGTGACACATCACAAAGAAAAAAAAGATAGAAAAAAGTTATGTTGTTATTCTATTGAATGTAGTTTGTTAATCTCTTCTTGAAAATTTCAAAGAACTGCACTCTATGTTTCCTTTAGTCAAAAGTATTTTGAGACATGGAATTGTGCAGGTAACGACCCCATTGTTGAAATTCGTGGCTGAGTTGGTTATGAACAAGTCCCAGAGATTGACCTTTGATTCATCTTCTCCTAATGGTATATTACTTTTTCGAGAAGTGAGCAAAATAATAGTAGCCTATGGATCAAGGGTTTTACCTCTTGCCAACAGAGCAGATATATATACATTCAAATACAAGGGAATGTGGATTTGTCTGACAATTTTGACTAGAGGTATCGATATTTCGTAATTCTACTACTTTTCTCTAGTTGAGTTTTTTTTTTTTTTTAAACTTGTCCTTGACAATGATAAAAATTGCATAAAGCTAATGAGACTTCACAAAGCAAGGTTAATTTGATGTATAAATAGACATGCCTATCCTATACATGTTTTCTTCACAATCTCAATTTTCTCTCCACCTGTTTCATTTTCATCTGATGTTATACTAGATATTGTACTTATTGAGTTTTTGGACAATGCGTGCTCCTCATTAGATACCATTTTTGAGCAACTTAACTTCTGTACATTCCCATGTAAAAAGATTGTAATGACATTTAGAAAACTTGGGCACAGTTTCTTTCCATTTTCTGGTTAGTGTTGTCAATTTTGAAATGCCGCTAAGGGGAAGTTAGACAAATGAAAACCATGTTTGCTGAGTGTTGACATAATTGCGAAGCTATTTGGAAATTATGTATAAGGCACTAATCAATTTCTTCTTTCACATTGTTAAGGAATAGATATCCTAAAAATTAAGCAGGTAGTAAAATGGCTCAACCTAGTATGCTGTTGTTTAAGCAAGGAATAGTTTTACTAAATAGCAGACTCAAAAAAGAAGGAAAAAAGGGGGGGAAAAAAAATAAACTCGTATCATAAATAAAAATTACTTGGAATAGGGGTCAAAAGGATTTGAAGAGGATGAGGCAAGGAACCTTGCTCGATCCCTTATTAAGTGATTGATTGTCCTATTTAGGGCATTGTTTACTAATGAATGAAAAGAATGGTAATGAGAAAGGGTTTGGAGCGGAGTGATAAGGAATCAAAGCTCGAGTTATCCCTTTCCAATTTAACTAAATATGTGAGGCATTGACAAATATTTGTTTCCTAAATTTGTAAGTAAACACATGAATGAATGGGAAAGGGAAAGAACTTTCTTATTCCCTTTCCTATTACGGTCTATGACACATTAGTAAACATGTCCTTAATTCATTGTTATATGTCCTATATTATATATCAAGACACAAGGCACTAGCGCCTACAAAATAAAATTTATAGTTACATCTGTTATCAGATTCTGGCTGGATTACATAGTTCCACTTCTATTGCAGCGTTATCTGGGAGTTATGTCAATTTTGGTGTCTTTGAACTTTATGGTGATAGAGCACTGGCTGATGCCTTAGATATTGCTTTGAAGATGGTATTATCGATTCCTTTCTCTGAGGTGTTAGCATTTCCGAAGGTATGACACTTTGAGTTCTATTTCTTTTGCTCGTAATCGTATCTGGAGAATTCTAATATTTTACTGTCATGTGCTATACAGAATTTTTGTTACTATAAATTTTCATAACAGATAAATTTCCCATTTATTTACGTTTTCCTTATGCCTATATTCTACCATTATTGTGGATCTTGACTATGCTTTGTAGAAGTTGTTCCTAACTTACAGATTCCCAAGAGAAATATTCTACTGTTAAGTCTGGAATCTCTCTCTCTGAAGCAATTGTAAATAATAAATATTGTTCTGGATTTATTCAGTACACTTTCTGTGAGAAGGCACCGAAAAGGAAAAAATATAAACAGTGCTGAGAAACTTATTTTAGTAATTGCCCAATTACATACAGAAAGGGCTGAGAATAAATAGAGTTATTCTAGCTGATAACAAACCATGAAACTAGGAAAATAATCTGCTAGAAATCAGGAAAAATATGAATTTCAAAAAACAACAAACTAAATCCTATTTCATCTCCTAAAATTCGGATTGCATAAGCTACCCAAAGAAATCTTCAACAACCTCTCAATTTATAGGTCATCCGAGAGATCTTCGACACTCTCCCTCAAGCTGGATTGTACATGTCAAACAATCCCAGCTTGCTTATTATCTTCTGAAATAAAGGCGGTTGCAACCCTTTGGTAAAAATATCAGCTGTCTGCATGGAAAAAGTGACATAAGGAATACAAAGTGTTCCATCTTCAATCTTTTCTTTAATGAAGTATCGATCAACCTCTTCGTGCTTGGTTCGATCATGATAGCCAGGATTATGAGCTATACTAATAGCTGCCTTATTATCACAATACAACTTTACCGGTCTCTTGGTTGCTACTTGGAGTTCTTCAAGTAGTAACTTTACCTAGATTAGTTCACTAACCCCATTAGCCAAAGATCTGAATTCTGCTTTTGCACTGTTTTTTGCAACGACATTCTGCTTCTTGCTCCTCCATATCACCAAATTACCCTAAACATAAAACAATATCCGGAAGTGGATTGTCTATTAGTTACTAAATTTGTCCAGTCAGCGTCAGTATGAGCTTCAATCTCACGAGACTCACCCTTCTTAAAGAAAAGACCTCTCTCGAGACTTCCCTTTAGAATCTGAATAACAACATCAAGATGTTCGTGATAAGGAGCATGCATAAATTAACTTACCAAACTGACAGAAGCAATATCTGGTCTAGTGTGAGCTTTAGATAAGCTTCCCAATGAGTCGTTGATATCTACTGTTGTTCACTAGAGTGCTAGTGCCTTGGTCACTCGACTTAACATTCGGATCAATAGGAGTGTCAACTGGCTTACAGCCGAGTAGTCCAGTCTCCTTTAATAGATCTCGTATGTATTTTCGTTGAGACACAGATATACTAGATCTATTCCTTGCAATCTCCATGCCTAGAAAATACCTCAACGAATCCAGATCTTTGATCTCAAATTCATTTGCCAGTTTTTTCTTCGAAGAATTCATTTCTGAAGTGTTATCCCCCCGTTAGTGTAATATCATCAACATACACAATTAGTATAGTTGACTTACCATCCTTATGTTTGTAGAAAAGAGTGATCGACACAAGCTTGTTTATATCCCAGTTGACGAACTTCTCTAGTGAATCTCTCAAACCATATCCCAGGTGACTGTTTAAGTCCGTAGAGGGACTGTTTTAGTCTACACACTTGATTTGTCACTCCTATCCTATTAAATCCTACAGGAAGTTCCATGTATATTTCCTCAGATAAGTCCCCATTTAGGAAGGCATTTTTAATGTCGAGTTGTTGAAGAGACCAATCTAAATTGGCAGCCAAGGAAAGGAGAACACGAACTATATTAAATTTGGCTATTAGAGTAAAAGTTTCTTGATAATCTACCCCGTAGGTTTGAGGTCACTTTGCAACCAAACGTGCCTTGTATTGTTCGATAGACCCATTAGATCTATACTTTACTATAAAAGCCCATTCACAATCGACTAGGACAACATCTCTTGGTCTAGAAACAACTTCCTAGGTTCCATTTTTCTTTAGAGCCTTCATCTCGTCTTCCACTGCATCTTTCCATTTTTGAAGTGCTTCTTCAATTGTCTTGGGAATTTCAACCTCTGCTAGATTAGACACAAAGGTTCTCATTGAAGAGGATAAATGATCATATCTCACAACCTGAGCTATAGGATGCTGCGTACAAGAACGAACTCCTTTCCTTAAAGCAATGGGTAAATCATCAAGATTATCAATAAGAAAGAGAGCTTGTGAATTACCTGAGTTTGAGTCAGAATCATGACAAGTTTCAAGAGGTAGGGGAGGTTCAACCCTTTGATTATTTCGACGAGAATAAACACGTAGCTCAGGAGTATGTTGTTGGGGTCGTGGTAGGACATTTAAATTAGGCATCTTAGTTTCACTTTTATTGTCCTCTTTTGTCATTTGTATGTCAGAATTATTGTCACTTTTTGGCAGTGTGAATGTCAAAAGAACAATTTCAGATTTTATCTTCACTTTCAGTCTAGTTTTTCTGAAAAAAGGGTTTTAAAAAAACGTAACATCTATTGTCACAAATAATTTTTTCTTTTCTAGAAAATAGCATTTGTAACCCTTTTGGTTTGCACCATAACCATTTAAATGCTTTTGGATCAAGTTTACTGTGATTAAGCTTGTGGTTATGTGTAAAAGTAGTACATCCAAAAACTTTCAATGGCAAATCATTAATAATTCGAGTTTCTGGGAAATATGTTGAGAAACAATTTATTGCAGCTTGGAATTTAAGAGTGCTTGTTGGCATTCTATTTATGAGGTAGCAAGCTGTGAGGAGTGCATCACCCCAAAAATGAGCCATTGAAAGAAGTGAGCACTAGGTATAGAGCACCAATCCGTTCTTCCATCGAGTTATTGAGCCAGGCCATGACCAATGCATTGTCAGTGTCCCATGTTGAGTAAGTGGGATCGGTCAGTTCTTGTTTCTTTAGAATACCATCAATGTATCCATTTTTTACTCTCTTATAATTATTTGGATAGAATGGGACCATTGAAAGAGGCTTTTGCCATTGAGTTTGTAAGAAGTGATTTGGAGAGAGGAGTTATCGAAAGAAGCAGTGGGGTTAATTGTAAGGCTCGTGGAAGATGAAGCTTTAGTAGAACCAATGGCCTTCCCGTCCTTGCGCTTGCTTATAGCTATCGCCCATTTGTTTTTCCCTTCAATGGAAACCAATTCTGATACCATGTGAGAAGGTACCAGAGGAAAAAATATAAACACTGCTGAGAAACTTATTTTATTAACTGCCGAATTACACACAGAAGGGGCTGAGAGTAGATTGAGTTATTCCAGCTGATAACAAACTATGAAACTAGGAAAATAATCTGCTAGAAATCAGGAAAAATATGAATTTCAATAAACAACAAACTAACGCCTATTTTATCTCCTAAAATTCGGATTGCATAAGCTCTCCAAGAAATCTTCAACACCTCTCGCTTTACAGGTCATCCGAGAGATCTTCAACACTTTCTTTTACGGGTAAAACAATCCTACATTTCTTTCTAGAAATCTCAACATAGTCAAGGGTCCTACCTAATTGTACAATATGCCTGAAATGGTCAAGTCAATGTGTGCAAAGACTGTTGACCGAAAAGTTTAAACTTTTCAAATACTTGAGAATAACTAATCTTTTTTTAATTAATTAATTTATTTTTAAAAGAAACAACACAACAAGCTTGCTTTCAAGTTTGAAAACTGAAAGGGAATGAAAAAAATACCTTAACAACAATGACTTAGAACAAATCTAATAGAACTTTTCAAGAAAAGAATCAGGTTAAACCCCCAACNGAATTTCCAGAACATTGACAAATTGTCCTAGGCTTCCAACATTTCCAACATTACTTCATCCGTCTCTCTTAATTAAGAAAAACTTATGCTCAAGTTTAAGTTGCTGAGAGTAAGATGGCAGCTGTAATGTGAAATTTTGTGGTGATACTTATCTGGTTGGGAAGATGTAATCGCATTTTGTTAAGTAAAGGAGCTGGACTTGTTATTTTTGTAGGAGAAGTTGTTAGCGTTTCTCTGGGATTTGGGGGGCATAATAGTTTAAGGACTTTCCACTTTCTTTTTTTAACTCTTATTTTGAAAGCACTTTGTTTAGTTGTGTTTAGTTTGTTAATTCAGTGTTTGTTTTGCTATGTTGTCTGTGTGCAGGGTTTTCCCCTATTTTTTATTTTATTTTACTTTATTTATTATTTTTTTTTGGAGGATTCCTTATCCTCTTTCTTTCTATGTATTTCAGTTTTGATCTATAATAAAAGTTCTGTTTCTTACGAAAGAAGGTTTACATTGCTTAAAAAAAGTTTTTTTTGGCAGATAGGTGCTTAAATTGAAAAAGCTGGTAGGTCTAAGTGGAAATCATCTCCATTATTTTTGTCGAAGGTTATCTAAATTTCTCAGGCATACAATTTATCTTCAATTGAAGTTCCTTTTTAGTTCAGAGAGCTAAACATTGTTGTTTTCTTTAAATAAACACTTTATCGAATGAAGATATGCAGCAGCTATATACTTTGTGCTGCTTCTTTCAATTTTTGTCACATCTGTTAATATATGCCTCTTGTGATGGCTTTTTCTGATATCATGAGAATTTGGGAATTGGTAGGTTAATGGGGGGTTCTGTTTTTGTATTTTCTGTTTCTTTTGTGTGATGAATTTTATTGGTTTCCTCATTTTCTGTATGTTAAACCTTTAATTAATAAATCTTTTCATTTCCTATCACAAAAAAAAAAAAAGGAAGAAGAAATTTACGTTGTACTTGACCGGTACTTCCACTGCAAAATTGTTTCTTTCCAAGTTAAATAGGCACCAAACCTAGAATGCTGTTAGGACTTTCCCTCCAGCAATTTCGAAAGGACTTTGCTCGATAATGCCGTTCTTTAAATTTTGTATTCAAATCTTGCATATAGAAAAACCAAGTCCCACCATATTTTTTTGGGTCTATGTCAACTTACATTATTCTTTTGTATGTTCTCCAGCTTGCAGGTGCATACTTTGCGTTCTTGGCGATCCTTTTCGACAGTCATTTAACTTTTATTTTGAATTTGGATACCAGCACCTTCTTGTACATTGTTGGATCTCTTGATTCAGGACTTAAAGGTTTAAATGAGAGCATCTCTTCTCAGGTTTTGACCATGAACTGCTATTTTTCTTCTTCACAAGCATATGATATCTCAGCGACAAAAGAAAAGATAAAATGCATAATCATTAATGTTAGAGTCATTGGTTTGGCTACATGAAATGTCTTCGTACTAATAATTAATGTTATTATGCTGCAGTGTGCATCTGCCGTTGATCATTTGGCAAGTTTTTATTTCAACCACATTACTTTGGGAGAGTCACCTACTTTGCCTGCTGCTGTCAATCATGTACAGCGCATTACTGAGTGCCCTGGTTTATTACCACAAGTAAGTCAATAAATCTCTAAAGAAGATATCATGCTGCCAGCTCATTCTTGCTTTACTTTACCTACTCTGTTTTGGACTGAGAGGAAGATAGTTATTTCTTTTTCTTCCCTTACTAATTATTGAGAGTGGAATAAAGTTAACATGGTCCAGCATGGACAACTAACAAGAGTACTATAATCTAATGTTTATAAATAAATAAATATATATATATATATATATATATATTTCTTAATAGATCTGATTTCGGAAATACTCAGATTAAATCTTGAGGAGTTTTTGAGCTGTGAGACTTATGGTTTGCTCTCATAGTTTAATATCCAATTATGGTACCATCACTGGTGAATAACAACATTTTTAATACTTAACAGAGATCATTAGGTTCTGCAGGGCTCCAGTTATGCACCTGAGTCCATGAAGGGGTTTCAGGGATTTCTGGTTTAGCAAATAGAGAAAGATCTTATGGTCTGGGTTTTTGGTGTGTGTTTATGTACATTTGGAAATTATGCGTACGAACATGTTGACAAGCAACATGTATTTTGCCTCTTATGGTTACTTTCAAATTTCTTTCAGTGCAATCAGAGGCTAAATTCAAATGGTTTAACGAAGAAGAGGAAACCTGTCTTAGCTATTTCCCCTTGTTTGGATCATCTAGTAATGCCATGTTCATGTTCTAGTGGTTATAGGAGTAAATTGGTGGAAGAATTAGGAGCAGTCTAGGTAGTTCCTAAGAGTTGTGCAGATTTATTCTGATCAGATTCTGTTTGTTTACAATAAGAAAGGTAAGTTGGTGGACAATATGGTTGGCACTATGCAGACAAAGACTCAAGGATATTTAAAAAGATTTCGAAGGGCTGCGATTTTTATGGATGCAAGATGGGAGTTTTATAAGGTTTTTTTGTCTTCTGAATTTTTCAGGGATTGGGTTTCATTGATGTGAATCCTTGTTTGGTTTTTTGTAGTTTCCATGGTCGACATAGTCTTTTATTTATTGTCCTTGAAACTTTTGTTTTTTAAATTTAATAAGCTTCCTGTTTCTTATCAGGAAAAAGAACAAAAAAAATGAAAAAAGAAAGAAAATAATTAGCCGAAGTACTTTTCCAACTAACATTGATGCTTATTCAATTTCTTTACAACTGTTTTAATAACCTTATCTTCACCCACCACCTGGTCTTTAGGCTCTTTTCTGATACAAATCTTGTTTTTACAGATATTAAAGACCCTCTTTGAGATTATTATATTTGAGGACTTTGGTAACCGATGGAGTCTTAGCAGACCAATGCTGAGCTTGATACTTATCAACGAAGAGGTAATGCTTGGAGTCTCCTGTTTTTGTTCTATTTTGTTTTTATACTTTTACTATTTTTTCTTTTTTTTTTTTTTTTTTTTTTTTT
>JXTB01000001.1:3048244-3096678 GCA_002914805.1 Parasponia andersonii | reverse complement strand
GTTAATTTTTTGCTCATTCAATGGTTTCATAAACTATGATTGACCTATATATGCTGGTTATCAATTATGTTTCTAGTTATGGAATTTCAGAATTGTTTATTCCTACTTTTCTAATTTCCTTTATTTCTTTTTAGCAAACAGTTTTATGTTCCTTGTTTCAAGGTTTGTGTTTTATTTTTTCTTTTCCTGTTTTTAGGCTTGGAATCCCCGTTTTTCAGGGATTAGTTTTTGGTCTATTTTTTAGAGGTTGTCTTTCCTTAAAGTCTCTATGAAACCTGATTGTATTTTTTGTTATGTATATAAGTAAAATTAGAGGATTTTCTCTCTAATTTCTTCATGGTATCAGAGGTGGAAATCTGAACCAGACCCGTAAACACATATATATACACACACAAAATGGCATCAGATTCAGGTTCTGATGTAACCTCCAGAAATCAGGGTGCAAACCCACTTCTGCCCAGCAGTTCTGAAGGTGTTGTCTTGCCTATTACTGGTCACAAACTCAACGGTCAAAACTATTTTCAGTAGTCCTAGTCCGTAATGATGTTCATATGTGGAAAGGACAAAGATGATAACCTCACAGGTGTTGCTGCAACGCCACCAAGGGAAGATTCGAAATACAAGGTATGAAAATCTAAAAACAGTATGGTTATGTCATGGTTAATTAATTCCATGACTAACGATGTTGGGGAAGATTTCATGTACTATGCAACAGCCAAGGAAATTTGGGATGCTGGTAGAATCTCTTACTCCGACAAGGAAAATACATTGGAACTCTTTGAAATAAAATGGCTGATTCATGATCTTCGGTAAGGTGAGTTTATTGTCACTCAATACTTCAATACCTTGAATAGATATTGGCAACAACTTGATTTATTTGAAGACGCTAAAGTGGGATGCCCAAAATGTAATGCTAAATATAAAAAGATTGTTGAAAAGGATAGAATATTCAAGTTTTTATTAGGGCTGAACAAAAATCTAGATGAGGTAAGAAGAAGAATAATGGCAATCAAGCCTTTGCCATCAATTCAAGAAGGTTTTTCAGAAGTAAGAAGAGAAGTAAGCAGGAAGAAAGTTATGCTTGGACCACAAATTCTATCGATGCCCAACCCAAATGAGAGTTCTACCCTTGTGACTCGAAATATCAGCTTCTCAACTGATAACCGTGCATGAAAAGGAGGAAGGCCTTGGTGTGAGCATTGCAAAAGATCAGGTCACACTAAACAAATCTGCTGGAATCTTCATGGAAAGTCACTTGATTGGAAATCACGGGAAAGTCGTGGCTATACAGCTGCTGGACAAGAACAATCAGCTGCAGAAATCAATCTATTCATCAAGCAACAACTGGAAATTCTTTAGAAAATGCTTAACCAGACCCTCAATCACTCCTAACCAGCTGTATCTCAGCTAGCTCTAGTGGCAATCAATGTGAGTACTGGTTTAGTTGTACAACGAGGTAATTTTTCCACTGCCTTGAGAACTTAGTTAAAAAAAAATAACTCCTGGATAGTTGACTCAGGAGCATTAGACCACATGACGGGTAACCCATCTCTTTTCCATACTTTTACACCTTGCTCTAAAAATTTTATGGTAAAGATTGCTGGTGGTTCCTTAACCAAAGTGGCTGGAACAAACTCGGTAGTTTTATCCAAAGATCTGATTTTAAAATCAGTTCTCTTGGTTCTAAGTTTGGATTATAATTTATTGTTTGTAAGCAAACTTGGAAGAGATTTGATATATGTTACTATCTTTACTACACATTGTGAATTTTAGGACTTGGAATCGGAGAGGATGATTGGCAATGCTAAAGAATGTATGAGACTATCTTCTAGAGGATTCACGAAATCTTGATAAACAAGCTCACAATGCAAGGGGTGTGCCATTTCTTATTTTTCTTTCTTTTAATAAAGAGAGTACAATTTTGCTTTGGCGCTACAGATTAGGTCACTCTAATTTCTTGTACTTGAAAAAAATGTTTCCGCATTTATTTGATGATATTAATCCTAATTTTTTGTAATGTGAAATTTATCAATTGTCCAAGCATACTAGATCCAATTACCCTATTCACACGTATAAACCATCTCAACTATTTTTTGTCATTCATAGTGACATCTGGGGACCTTTTAGAGTCAATAATATCTCAGAAAGTAGATAGTTTGTGTCATTCATTTATGATCATACTAGGGTAACTTGAGTTTATCTGATGAAAGAAAAGTCAGAAGTAAAAGCCATTTTTCAATATTTTCATGCTATGATACACACAGTTTCAAACAAAAATCAGAGTGTTTAACACCATACTTAGATCTTCAAATAAAAATTAGATCTAACAATGCTAGAGAGGATTTTAACACCATACTTGGGGAACTTTTTTGAGAACAATGGTATAATCCAATAAAGTTCATATTCTGATATTCCTCAATAAAATGGAATTGCAAGAAGGAAAAATAGGCATTTACTTGAGCTTGCTCAGTCCCTTATGTTTTCAATGAATGTGCCTAAGAACTTTTGAGAGGAAGCTATCTTAACTGCAACCTATCAAATAAACCGAATGCCTTCACGAGTCCTTAAGTTCAAAACTTCTCGTCAAACGTTGCTCTCATGTTATCTCAATACTAGAATCATCAACACCGTATCTCCAAAAATCTTTGGTTGTACTGTGTTTGTACATGATCACTCTCAACATCAGAGTAAATTAGATCCTAAGGCTATTAAATGCATATTCCTTAGTTACTCTCCCAGTCAAAAAGGTTACAAATATTACTCAAATATCACTCGCAAATTTTACACCACAATGGATATAACCTTTTTTGAAACAGATTCATATTTTCCAAAAGTTTACATTCAGGGGGAGAAACCAGAAGTTCAAGAGTGCGAATTTTGGCAAGAACCAGAAATCTCAACACCTCAATCACCCAAGGCCAACATTATCCCCAATGAACATAATTTGCCTATCATACCCGAAAGCAATGAACCCGATACAATTGAAACTATCATACCTGAAAGCAATGAACTTGACACAATTGAAATCGCTCCAAAAACTCGTCCACACGGCCAACACCACACAACCTACAAATTCATAGCTATGCGTATACTCAAGAAAGAAGAAACCTCAAGTGGAGATAAAGCCTCATACATTGTTTATACAGAACCAAGGATCCAACTCGACTCCACAAAGTCCAGGTAATACAACTCTTGAGTCTTCTCCTTTGTATAGCATTGATAACGATCTTGATATTTCCATTGCTCTGATGACGGGTGTAAGGTCTTGCACACAACACCCTGTTGCCCAATTTATCTCATATGATGGTCTCTCACCAAGATTTCGTACTTCCATTACAAATATGACTATTGTAGATACTTTTAAAGATATCTATGAGGCCCTCAAAAGACCAGAGTGGAAGGCAACAATTAGAGAGGAAATTAATACATTGAAGAAAAATGGAACTTGGGAAATCTTTGATCTTTCTCAAAAAAAATTGCCAGTAGGATGCAAGTGAATCTTTAATGTCAAATCCAAGCCTGACGGAACAGTTGATTGTTATAAGGCAAGGTTGGTAGCCAAAGGTTTTACACAGACCTATGGCTTGGACTACCAGGAGACATTTACCCTAATAGCAAAACTAAATACTGTCAGGGTTCTACTCTCATTGGCAGCAAATTGTGATTGGCCTCTTTATCAACTTGATGTGAAAAACGCATTTCTCAATGGTGATTTGCAAGACGAGATTTATATGGAGATTCCCTCTAGATTCGAGATGCCAAGAAATTCTAACAAAGTATGTAAGCGGAGAAAATCGCTTTATGGTCTCAAACAGTCTCTAAGGGCATGGTTCGAAAGGTTTACAGATGTCGTCAAAGAACATGGTTCCACTCAGGGGCAGACCGACTATACTTTATTCTCTAGATGTTCACAAGAAGGAAAAATTGCTATTCTTATAGTGTATGTGGACAACTTCATTTTAACTGGGGACTACTTGGAAGAAACGAGCAGACTGAAAAATGTACTTGCAAAGGAATTTGAAGTAAAAGACCTGGGAAACCTAAAATATTTTCCAGTGATGGAGGTGGCTCGATGCAAGAAATGCATCTCAATTTTTCAGCGCAAGTATATCCTAGATTTATTTAAGGAGACAAGAATGTTAGGCTGCGAACTTGCTACTACTCCCGTGGAGTTCAACTACAAACTTGGATTAAGAAATGACTGTGCCCTTGTTGATAAGGGTAGATACCAGCGTCTGGTAGGTAAACTCATCTATCTAGCCCAAACACGGCCTGACATCGGATTCCCAGTAAGTGTTGTTAGTCAATTTATGAACAACCCTAATGAGGAACACATTGAAGCAGTTTATAGAATTCTCAAGTACTTGAAGATAGCCCTAGGGAAGGGCTTTTTTTTCAAAAAAGGAAATAGTAGAGAAATTGAAATATATTATGATGCTGACTGGGCAGGACAGGAGATTCACTACAGGATATTGCACTTATGTTTGGGGAAACTTGGTAACTTGGAGGAGTAGAAACAATTTGTGGTTGTTAAAAGCAGTGCGAAAGTTGAATATCGTGCTCTAGCCTTGAGCATATGTGAAGGAATGTGGCTAAAAAAGTTACTAAATGAACTTGGAATTACAGTTACAAATTTTATGAAGGTGTTGTGTGACAATTTAGCAGCAATCAGCATTGCGAAAATTTTTTTGCTTCATGATCGTACTAAGCATGTTGAACTTGATCAACATTTCATTAAGGAAAAGGTCAAAGAAAGGATACTTGAACTTGTTTACATCTCCACCAACTCACAAATTGCTAATATTCTAACTAAGTCGCTACCAACAGAAAAGTTCGAAGTCTTAATCTTCAAGCTAGGTATAGGTAGGGAGGGAGTGTGGAATTTCAGAATTGCTTATTCCTACTTTTCTGATTTTCTTTATTTATTTTTTCTCTGTCTTATTGGTGTTTTGACAGGTTTGTTTTCAGCTACTAGTTTTATGTTCCTTGTTTCAAAGTTTGTGTTTTATTATTTTTTTTTTCTTGTTTTTAGGCTTGGAATCCATGTTTTTTAGGGACTGATTTTTAGTCTGTATTTTAGAGGTCGTCTTTCTTTGAAGTCTCTATAAAACCTAATTATATTTTGTGTTGTGTATGTAAGTAAAATAAGAGGGTTTTCTCTCTAATTTCTTCACTAGTTATGATCATTAATGCCAAATTGTTCATAGTAAGATGTTCCCAAAGTGGTGAATTAAGGGAACTTCCCGAGAATGAGGCTTTTATTGCAATGTTCTTTCCTGCTTGCTCTATTGAAGCAACTAATGCTTTTGGAAATGCTTGTCTTACCTAAATGTCAGTTCCTCACCTCCAAGAAAGGTGGAAAATAGAAGATAAAGATAAACCCAATTCCACCCATGTCTCAGCATTAATAATTTATTGTACTCTTGTATTTTAACTGTGTTGAGCATGATTTTCTGTTCCTATCTAAAAAAGCATGAACTTCTTTAGCTGTTAACTATATATATATATACTCGTTTCCTGTGTTTTAACTGAGTTGAACACGATTTTCTGCAGACATTCATCTGTATAAAGAGTCAAATTTTGGCTTCACATGTAAGTCTAACCACTCTGACACATCCATTAATGATTTCTTTGTTTCTGGAAAAAGGTTTTCGTTGCTTTTATGCCATAATCATACGTATTGAACTCTGTAATGTCTAGACAATATGCGTAGGAAAAACCCAGTTCCAGATGCACCAATAGATGCACTTTAAAACGTATCAAGTATCGAGGCTTTTCTCTAATCAGAATGATGTCCTTAGCTGGTCTCAGACACAGACTAGCATTACTTAATCATTACTATTTCATAATTCCTCATTAAGCAATCAAATTCAAGTTGCAAGAATGACGGTCAATTCTTCTGTTAGCATAAATAGAAAAGAAGCATAATGGAGGACTAGACAGTCTTTTTGCATATCTAGTTCTTCTGTTTGGTTGATCTGATTGTTGATGAGGACTTTAAATACTGTAACACATCCCCGTGGACTCTTTCTTTGTGTTTGATTTTGTCCAAATTATTCTTCAGCTCTATTTTAGAGATTAATAGTTCTGATATTTCTTTCTTTTTATTGTCGTTGTGCAGCCATTGGATCAACAGCAGCACCTTTCAGTGTGCTTTGACAAACTTATGGCAGATATTACTCGAAGCTTAGATCAGAACAACAGAAACAGGTTCACCCAGAACCTCAATAGATTCAGGACTGCACTCCGTGCTGTTTAGCTTTTGTCGCTCTTGGACCAATACCATTGATTTTTGGGACAACTGTACATTCATGGATACTTATCCTTACCCAATTGATATCCGGGCATAACAGTAGTGTCAACATTGAGCTTCAAGCAGGCATCTCCCCGGGGTTACCATTTGCAGACCCGAGTAACTCCAGCACCTAGACTGTGGGACCTGTCTTCGTGAGCCAATGGAGGTACTCTTGCCACCACAGCGAAGCGGCCTCCAGCAATGTCTCTCGGCTCTTCACCCTGGCACCAGGAACTAGCAGATTTCGACCATGCTAAATAAACCACAGGAAGATGCACAAAAGCTCAAAGTCATCCTTGGCCATCTTGTTCTGCATATAAAGCAGTAAAACTGCAATAGAAGAGCAATTTATACTTGACACTGGAGCCAAGAATATGCTCCATTCCAAGCACGCTTCAGCTTAAGAGCCATTATTCTTTGCCATTACTTATTTCTGCTAATTTAGTGTTCATTCAGAGCTGAAGATGCCACTCCACATGTAAAATGTCAGAAACTAGCTTCTCATCAATGTTCTTCATGTATTCAAACAGTTCTGAGACTAAGGACCGATGTCCCTGGAGTAAGATAATATCCAACAAAAACATATTTGTTAATAGAACTTAAAGAAACCTGATGCACTTGTTGTTGAGATCAATAAATGGTTAACGCCTACATGATTAAGGTTTCAATTGCTCTCACTTATCTGATGAATAGCCAAGAGTTCCATACTTCTCAAAGATTACAGGCTTCAGCTTGGCTTTAAGTTCAAACTCGAGCTTCATTACCAAAATTCGTTCAATTTCCAGGATATAAAGAGCCAAAAAAAAAAAAAAAAGAATACAAATTTCAAAGGAAAGAATGAGTTTCCTCTTCTCCCCTGGACAAGGATTATTTCGCCCTTGATAAAACAAAGGTGACTAAGAATTAGGTAGGCATGCCGCATGCACATGCACAAGACGAAGAAAGGGTATCAAAGTGGTAGAAGATGTGGCAACAGCAATGGTGGAGACCACATTTCTTACGTTCTATATTTTCTCAGGCTGTAGTTTCTGAAGATATCTCTCCTTAATTGGACAATATAACCACACTTTTCAGGAACCGAACATCATTAGATTCAAAATACTTTTGGAAAGACGATTTCTGCTAAAAAAAAAAAAAAAAGAAAAAAGAAAAGGAAAACCTTATGCTCGAAACTTTTCACCAGAGCACAAGAATTGTAAGTTTTATAATAGCTCTGACAATAGCACGTTAACCACCATGACTAATTCCTCAGTGCTGAAAGATCATGATCACTGGCAACCATACCGACTCCAGAACAAGGTAGCACAACCAGTAATTACAAATTCTCATTTTGTCATCTCCTCTGATGTACATAATAACTACTTCCAGCCAAAATTTGTCTTCCCTTTAATGGATTTTTTACTTGCATGAATGTTCCAACTGAATAATAAGCATCAAAACTGTCCGCAACAACTTCACCTAGACTATGTATCACTGTTACTTTCATGATTCAAACTCTCTAACATTGGTATAACCCAATCTCCATCTCCTTTCACATCACTCTTTACTTCACAAACTACATTGTCATTATGGACTTTACTTCTATCCAACTCTCCCAGTTCTCTAGTATACCGATAACCTACCAATATAAGGTCCAACATTTTCCCCCTAACTTCGTATATCGGATTCGGTTCAACTAAATTCCCTTTACAATACGCCTCTCTAAGAAAAACTCTCTGAGTACTCCCTTTGGTGGATATGTAAAATATCCCAGGGTGCTTTAAGAGCAGCTCACGGACATTAACTACCATGGTAAAATCCCTTTGAAAATGAGCTAGTCTTTCAACCTCAACCATTTTTTCCACAGTCAAACTCAAGAACTCATGAAGAATGCCAACAACCCTTTTCTCAAACCGCTCAATGCCCCCGCAAGACCGGACTCGAACCTCTTCTCTCCTCTCATAAGGCTTCACATAAGGAAGCCTTTGCCAATTCTTCAACTTGTCTCTAAACCCACCCTGAATCTTAAACCCAGTCGGGAAACTAATAGGGAAGGAGTACTTCGTCTCAAACTCACTCAACCACTTCTCTCTATACTCTTTCTGTCTCCATTTCTCAATTTCAGCCAAACCCAATTCCTCATCTCCATCACCAACCAATTCTACAACCTCCAAATCAACCAACTTGAACTCTTTTGAATACTTCGAAAGAATGGATTCCCTGAAATCCTCAGGCAAACCCAGCTCTCTCCTAACCAACCTCAAAGCATGAACACGAAGAGTACCATTCACAGACATCATCAACAGCCTTTTCACGCGGCGAACCGCTTCCATTTCCCATTGTTTCACAGTACTGTTCTCTTCATTCAACAAGCCAAGCATCTTATCAGTAAATCTACAGCACAAGTTTCGCCTTACCGGGTGAGTAAATACGTCGAACACATGGGGGGCCTTATGAAGAAACTCTCCAATCCCGACGTTGATCCCCACGAGGTGCCTCCACCGAGACATGATCTGTACAGACACGAAAGGACCACGCTTTCGGCTGGTCATGAGGTCGTGGAGTTTGAGGATTGTGTTAAGTTTTTTCAGTTGGGTTGCGAGCTTGTCCAACTGGGTGTCTCTGGTTCTGTCTTCTAAGCGAGTCTGAGCTGAAACCACTGGCCTTTTCCATCTTCTTTGTGATGATGAATTGAAGGGTCCGAAAGAAAAACTGGGTTGGAAATGGCGTGGCCTCAAGCTCTGTAATACTCCCATAGTCTCATATGGTTTCACTCAGCTGGTAACCTTGCATTCGATTTTTGTTAAGCCTAAAACCAAATTTGAATATGATTAGATTATTAACATTATTTTGTGTCCATAATCAAAAAGAAAAGAGAGAGAGAGAGAGAGAGAGAGAGAGCGGCTATTGTGATATAAATTAAGAATAAAACTAAAACAAAACTTAGATTAATGGCAAGGGAGCGGATGATGTCCCGCCCCAAAATTAACGGGACTTGTCTCATTGTATCATCTTGACCATCCAACTGTTTTTAACTTGGATCTAACGGCCCACATCGTTTGGAGAAAAAAGATGTTAAAGCATTTCAACATAATTATTAACGAAATTTTGAAAAAGTAACCTTTTTCTGTGAAAATGTGCAATGTTGAGGTCCATCCTTTGCATGCATTTCTCCTTTGAGTTCTTCTTTTGGTGGAGCTTCCTCTCTATGTTCTTCTGCAGGCAGGGGGGGTGGACTCCTTTGCATGTACGTTGGGCCCAGTTTATTTATTTATTTGTTTTTGCTAGATTGACAAGTATTTTTTTGTTTTTAGAATTTATGTCTTTCTAAAATCCATATAAAGTTTTTTGTAATGGTTTGAAATGTCAATGTAGAATTTCATTTCTTATTTAAATAACTCTATATATACACATGTAGCTTTGTGTTCGAAGTACCAGTAGCATGCTTAAATTTTGACAGAGTAGGCTACAAGGGTAGTAGGTTGTGGAATAGGATGACAACTGGATGAAAACCGATTCTAAAAACATGGGTTTGGAAAGTGTGGAAGGCGTGGGTCTCTGAAAGTGTGATATTGTGTTATTTTATTGCTTACTATGGATGACGATGGCATCAACGCATTAATTCTCATTCAAAAGGTCGCATGCTCTGTTGCTTTTGTTTATTTGGTTTTTATTTAATTTTTTTTTGTCTTTTTTTCTTTTTTTTTTTTTTTTTTTATAGTTTCTGAAAACACTTCTTCAAATCAAATTATTGTCTATTCATTTATTAAGTCTAATAATAATTTTTTTTTCTGACGTTTATTATGGAAGGGAGACTCTATTTGGTTATATCAATATAAAACGTCAAATTAAAGAAGTATCGAATTCTTTTTTCAACACCAGAAATTTGGTAATTAATGTAGCATTTAAAGAAAAAAAAAATACAAGTTCTTACTATATTAATGTAGCATTTAATCTTTTCATTGTTGTTTTTTCTTCTCTAAATTTGATGGTTTTTAAGAGACTTCATAATTATGCTTATGCTCTTTAAATTCTTTCTGCAGTCTCACTGTGGGTGTGGGTTTTGAGTATTTTCATTTTTAATGTTTGTGATTTTACCGAAAGGCTCTCGAATGGATGCTTGGTTGAAGTGATTTTGGTGGGAGTTTTTTCAGCATTTGATAGAGTTTTGTCTCTTGGTTTCTCTGCCCGATGCTCCTCGTTCTCTCATTCTTCTCTAATGGTCTTCTCCCTTCTCTTTGAACTTGATGCTCTCTATGAACCTGATGCTCTTTTCTTCCCCTTTCCTGATATTTTTTTCTTTTTTTCTTTGAGATTTGATTATTATCTTCTTAGATCATCCTCCTCTTTGTTTTTCTATTGACTCTGTTACAAACTGTGAATTTTTTTCCTATTCCTCTAGTGATACTTCTCGGTCTTCTTCAATTTGAGGGTATTTTTTTTTCCCTTTCTTTCATCTTTCATCTTCTGTTTCTTGGCCTTTGGTCCTTTTCTTTCAGTTTTTATTTTCAAATCTTTGGTTTCTTGATATAGATTTGGTTGTTTGGATCAAAATTTTGTTGCGTACGGTGCTCTCCTCTTTTTGTCTGCTATTTTTTCATTCTGTAATTTTATTTTCTATAATTATCTCTTCTATGTGATGTTATCTTTGCTATGGGTTATTATTTTTTTGTGTTCTTGCTCCTCTGGATTGCGTATTTTGCTTCTCTGGATCTTATTGTGGGTATGTTATTCTCCTTTTGTTGTCTAGTATTTTTTCATTCTGTAATTTTATTTTCTATAATTATTTCTTCTGTGTGATGTTATCTATGCTATAGATAATTGTTTTGTATCTTATGGTGGGTGTGATGCTCTTCTTTTTTTGTCTGATATTTTTTCATCCTCTAATTTTATTTTGTATAATTATTGTTTCTGTGTGATTTGATTCTTGCCTTATATTATTGTTTCTTTGGCATTTATCTTTCTTTATGTATCACAAATAGCTACTGGTATTTTTTTTTTCATTTCGGTTTTCTTTTGTTGTAGGAGAGTTTATTGATTATATGTTTCTACTATACTTTGATGCCTGTATGCTTTAGATTTGTTGGTTTTTGGGCTATTGATATGGGCTTACAATTAATGGGCCAATGAATCTGTTAATTTTCAGTTTTACAGTTTTTGGGCTAGGTTTTATTTTTCATTTATCTTGATTAGGCTTTTTTGTTGTAATTCTCGTAAAAATTTACGTATTTATTATATATATATATATGTATACAAGTGTATACTTAATTTGAGAACTTTATCAAATTTGACCTTATTTTTTCAAAGCGGACAAACTATAACTTATTTAAAAAATTAAAATTTTTAATTTAGTAGAAATTCATAATTTTTCAAAATTACCCCGTAATTGATGCTAGTCAAAAATTTTCAATCATATTCTAAAAAACAAAGTAAAAGATGTGCAACCCTTTCAAAATTCTAAAATTACCCTTGAAGGGAAAGTGGTCATTGCTCTCGTCCATGCTGGGGGAAAACTCTATTATTCATTGATGCAACCTTTCGGGATTGGAGCGTGGCTGGATTGATCTGATCTTTTTACTAGAGCCATAGAAGTAGTCAATACTATTTTGAAATGAAAACCCTCCGATTATGTCAGGTCATGATATGGCATCTTGGGCCTCTAGGCTAGACATCTCGGGGAATTTTTTTTATGAGAAATTTAGGTGAATGATTAGTATTTTAAATTTGATTAAGTAGATGCCTACTTCTAAAATTTTATAGCTAAATGTTCAAGTATATATATTTTAATACTTGGTAGATAAATATATTTGTGGGACCCGTTCCTAAATTATACACCACGTGGACGATTAAGTGGTAGAACATGTCACAAACAGGGTCCATTGTCCGACATGTGTCGAGAGTGACTGTACGAGGTTAGGGTCAGCCCATCCCAGACCCTGGATAGACTCGGCCCAGTCCGATTCTTATCTCGACAGCTGGGGGTCGGAAGCCCCAAGGGTCTTCCACCAGAGTATAATGGAAAGTAACTCACAGCTCCAGACCCAGATAGAGCATTTAATGCGATCTTGAGTAGGTGTGTACAGGGGGCAAGCCGTCCTGACAGAACGGTGATTTGTCCAAATCTCGCCCCTGACAGACTCGAGCCATAGGAGACGGCGGAAACTAGGCTACAGCAGTGCAGGGGGATCACGGTAATCTCGGCCTGTGACCTCTGAAGAAAGTCTTGAGGAAAAAGGTATTCGATCCTGAGATTGAGAACCAGGAGATTCACAATTTCAGGACTATATATATATGAGCCATGCGTCCTCAAAAAGAGGCATGTACGCATATGAAAAAGAAGTATTTTTAAAAAGGTTTATAAGCAAGAGAAAAGACATACTCATACAGAAAAAAAAAAAATTGAATCTTTGCTACTCAATCTCAGGGATAAATATCTGACTTAAGCATCGGAGAGTCTTTGCAGGTGGCCAACCCTGCCTCTCCGACCCTCCCAAAGTGGGGAGCATTTTTGGTTAGCAAGGATACGAAGACAGTTGGAAGGTGTAACATCGGCAGTTCAGCGACACGTGGATAGCTGGTGGAAACCGCTCCAATCGAGGTCGACTGGAAGAACGCCATTCACCATGGTCTACAGATTAGAGGCTGTGATCCCGACCGAGGTCGGCCTCCCAAACCTTCGCTCCAAAGTGGTAAGAAATGTCCCGTTAAACGAACGGTAGTAGTCACAACACAGACCTCCTGGAAGAAACGAGAAACATAGCCCTGGTTGACCTCGCTTCATACCACCAGCAGGCTAGGTCCTACTACGCAATGAAGGTTAGTGTTCGACGATTCAACGTCGGGAATTAGGTCTTGAAAGTCAGAACAGGGATTTTCTCAAAGCTGGACTTTAATTGGATTAGACCCTATAAGGTGATCAAAGTACTTGATAATGGTGCGCATGTCCTGAAGGAACTCAAGACCAGAAAAGACTTGCCGAACACGTGGAACGCTCAGCACTTAAAAAAGTATCACGTGTGAGAACACGTGCATGTGATGTAGGACCCACGTGAATGCTTATATTATTGAAAAGCTTAAATCCAAAATAGGTTAAGTTCCCTTTTTGCTGCATGGATTCAACTTTTGGATTGCTATGGAAAAGGGGTCTGCCCACAGTGGCAGATCCCATGCACTATTCACATGTGAGACACATGCATATGATGTAAGACCCATGTGAATGCCTATATTATCGAAGAGTTTAAATCCAAAACAGGTCAAGTTCCCTTTTTGCCGTATGGATTTATCTTTTGGATTGCTATGGAAAAGGGATCTGCCCATAGTGGCAGACCCCACGCACTATTCACGCAATCAAGGATCGTACTATGGGGATCACGTCGCTTGTCGACGACCGAGAAAATGTACGAAGAGGAAAGAGCTGCGTAACCAAAAACTTGCTAGCAGACCTCGAAAAATGATCGTACTATAAGGATCACGTTGCTTGTCGACGACCCGAGAAAATCTACGAAGAGGAAAGAGCTGCGCAACCGAAAACTTGCCAGCAGACCTCGAAAACGATCGTACTATGGGAACTACATCATGCAATAAAATTCTTGTCGACGACCCGAGAAAACGTACGAAGAGGAAAGAGCTGCGCAACCAAAAACTTGCAAGCAGACATTGAAAAATAATCGTACTATGGGGATCACGTCGCTTGTCGACGACCCGAGAAAATGTACGAAGAGGAAAGAGCTACACAACTGAAAACTTACCAGCAGACCTCGAAAACAATCATACTATGGGGATCACGTCACTTTTCGACGACCCGAGAAAACGTACGAACTCCTTTCTCGACGTGTTGATAAAACTTGCCAGCAGACCTCGAAAATGATCGTACTATGGGGATCATGTCGCTTATTGACGACCCGAGAAAATGTACGAAGAGGAAAGAGCTCACAACCGAAAACTTGCCAGCAAACCTCAAAAACGATCGTACTATGGGGATCACATCGTGCAATAAAATCCTTGCCGATAGCCCGAGAAAATGTACGAAGAAGGAAGAGTCGCGAAGCGAAAGTTTGCGACCTGCCCCAAAAGGAAAGCACGGGTCAGGGTCTACCCGTTGGAAGCGGACCCTCCTAGACAACATTTTAGCAGCACGCAAAGCAAAGGTTGGAGAGGTTAGGGTCTACCCGTTGGAAGCAGACCCCATCCAGACGAAGTTTTAGCCGCATGCAAAGGAAAGGTTAAAGGGGTCAGGGTCTACCAGTTGGAAGCAGACCCTCTCCAAAAAATATTTTATTATGCACACACCAGGCACTAAGACAGAAGTTAAAATTGGGCCCTGTTTATTATTTCCAAAAATACAAAGGGATTGATCGACGGGGACGCACACCCAAAAGTTCTATCTGCGAGAAGCGGGTCTTGGGCAGACTCGCAGAGACACGTCAGAGTGGTAACGCCCAGTCTGCTCCTGATGAGAGCCGAGCCCGGGCCTTTTTCTCTGTAGCGACAGATCTAGATAGTGGTTAACCAGCCCCTAGAGCTAATTCCGAGCGTGGTCCCATTTGGGGTCGGAGAAGTCCAGCCACAAGCGCGGGTCGAACTCTGCCAAGACAAGTTATAACAGAAGTTATATCTCCTTAGAACCGGATTGGCCAGAGCTAACATCCCTATCTCCGGAACTAATCTTGTCGATCATAGCTCGAGGAGGACTTACTAATAACTCAAAATCATGTACGACCGATTCCAGATGGTTACAACAAAGGTCAACTTTACCCCATACGCGATCAATAAAGAAAAAGAGAATAGATTTAGGAAAATTGCAATGTTCTTATTGTTTATACAGACGGTTACAACGAGGGTCAACTTTATAAATGTAAAAAATTAAGGACCCTAATTACCTCCGGCCAGGGGAGCGCAGCTAGTTCCGGCGCTTGGACCAGCCGCGGTGGAGGGTGGTGTACTAGGGTCAGATTCGTCGCTGGATAAAATGACCGCACCAGACCCTTCACCAGTTAAGACCCCAAGACCAGGCTAACCGCCAGGGACTTCCGAAGTTTGATCTGGCAGACCGAAAATGGGGATAAGCTCTTTGGCAATAGAGGCGGATGTAGAGGGCCCGTCCTTTTCTGCGGCAAGCATCTTCAGCACGTCAGCAGGGTACGCGATGTTGATCCCATCCCCAAGCTGTTGCATGTAGTACTTGACGGAATAGTGGTCTCTTTCGATGCCTTTCTGCTTGTCAAACTGGTCTGGTGTTACCACCTCTGTGTGGCCTTCGAAAGGACATCCACCTACCTCTAATACCTCATTTTTAGTTTTTCCGCGTTCAGTAGTCTATCCCTCAGTACCGTCAGCCTCAGCTCCGCCTGCCACTGCGACAAGTCGACCAAAAGGGCGTTAATGTCAGCAAGGTCTTCGTTGTACTTGTGAGACAACTCTACTTGAGTCCTAATCAATTTTACGTGGTCCAAGTAAAGATGTTGGCTTATCTTGTTCGACCGGTCGAGTCTGCGTTGCAGAGAATGGGCCTCCAGTTTGGCTCTGACTTCGACTTTCCTCGCCTCTTTAGCATCATCAACGGCCCTATCGCGAGCGAGGAAGGCCAGCTCCATCTCCACCCCAGCACTCTGCAACTCTTGCTTCTTGGCCTTGAGCTCGTTTTGGCCCAGTTTGACAGCCTCAGATTGAGCAAGCCTATCGGCCTCCACTTCGGCTAGTCTCGCAGCTAGCTCCTCGCGCCTGACCCTCTCGACACTCACGGCGTGAGCCACCGCACTGCTGACCCTCGTCTCATCGAGGTTCCGATATAAATCAAAGTCAATCCTCAACTTGGCAAGGGCAGTCTCGCTACGCTTGGCCAGTGCAGAACGAGAGTTCAGTTCCTCGGTCAGGGCCCTGACGCGAGAGGAATAGAAAGACCGGATGGCGGCTAGCTGAAAGATAAATAAAAAAAGTCAGCATCTAACAAGGATGCTGAGGAGTATAGAGGCAACCAGACGAGCCAAACCTGCGCGAAGGTACGGCTAGCGACGAGCTCGACGTTCTCCAAGGAGAGCGCCTCTAGCTCGAGTTCTGCAACTAGACATTCTTTTTGGGTGTTGTCCACATTTGCAGAACGCGACTCCACCCTACCAATCACGAGGGCACCCTCTCCCTCGACTGGGCATGCCCCCGAAGCAGCAGTGGTAGGGATGGAGGAAAGCTGGGCGCCGCCGAGAGCACCGTCGGTGACGGTAGGAGGCGGTGCATCCCCTCCTGACGGGCCGTTGCGCACAAACCTTCTTCTTCTTAGAAGGGTCAACGTGGCCCCATCGTCACCACTGTCAGACGAGGGGGCAACGCTGCCCCTCTTCTCCGCTGGTCCCTCTTCTTTTTTAAATGAGCTGACCTCGTGGCGCCGCTTTATTGGGACCAGAAGAGGGGAAGACAGCCGGGATTTCAACCTCGGAACCCCCCACTGAGCTCAGCGATCTCCCCGCCGAGGCAAGCAGCACCTGACCCTACGCTCATTTTCGAACCAGAGTCGGAGGTGGAAGAAGTTGGTGCAGCAGACCCCCCGGGCAGACTCAGGGGAATCCCCTTGCTATATACGGCCCGTGTGGCTGACGTTTCCCCAGACGGAGGTCCGCTTGCATCTGAGCGGGGGACCACGGGCACTTCATCCTCTGAAGACACCACGAGACGACGACCAGTGGTTGCCTTGGGGCGAGCCCGATGCCCAGCGGTACCCCCCCTTGATGGGGGAGGGGTCTGCCGAGGGGCTCATCTCATAACCTGTAAAGAACAAGTAACATATTTAGATCATGGCCATAACCTGATCAACGAAGCTCAAGGATGCGGAAATGGACCCACCTCTAGCCCTCTTAGGGGCGGCGGCTTCCTCCCTACGGAGCCTGATGCACTCTTCGGCCACGAACCTCACGACCTCTTCGAGCTCGTGGCTAGTCGGCGCCACCAGGTCGTTGGAACCTACGAACTGGCTTGAAGCCGTAACCTGAAGACCCACCATGGCGATGCGATCATGCTCGTCCCGGCGGAATCAGTTCAGGGTAGAGGCATCAAGTCGGCTCCGCAGGTGCTTCGTGATAACCCAGGTGTCCAGAGGGAAGGGAAGGTATGAGACTATCGTAGGCATTATATTCATCACCTGGGGATTGAGGGCGACCTGGATGTGTCGGCAGTCCCCATGAGATCCGAAGATGACTATCCCTTCCAGGCCTTTGAGCCGTCCCGCCGACAAATGCGGCTTAAACCTGTTTTCTTCTGCAGAGGCTACACAATACAAAATAACATGAGCAATAACAGACGAGGAGAAGGCAGACCCGAAAAGCACGACCTAGCACTTACTCTGCAGGAAAACTGAGGGAATTTAGAAGTGCTCTCTATTCACCCAAGGGGAGCACCACGCCCCTCCAACGGCGTATAGCCTAGAGTGGGAGTCCCATTGCTTGTCCGATCTCGGCAAGCCCCAGAAAATGTGACGTCCCGGGAGCGGTTGAAGGTAAAAGGTGGGGTAGGAACTTTTTAGGGATGAGGGTGAGTTTGTAAGCATAAAAAACCACCTCCTGGTCGATATGCAAGTTATAAAGAACTGACAGGGCAGAAAGCCCCATCAAAATCATGACCCCGTTTGCATTTAACTACATCAGGTAGATCCTCGTCAAAGCGAAGAACTGGTGGATCAGAGGAGAAAGAGGGAATCGCAGCCATTCCAGATGTTTTCTTCCCAAAATAATAGAGCCTTCAGTGACAGAGGGACATAGATACCAATCCGCGAGGCCCTCGACCCTTTGTAGCGTGACTCTGCTGGGGAGGTAGAGCTGTCTCCTCAGCGAATCCAACTCTGAATCCACGATGGTGTGCAATTCCTGATCTTGATTTGAGGCCATCGTTTTGGATACGATCGAAAGAGCAAAAGTCTCTAGAAAGGGGAGAAGTCGGAAACCCTAAGATTTTACGAGGCTAGAATAATTAAAGATTTTAGTAAAGTAGCAGATGAGCATAAATGCGGCTTTTATTGAGGGGGAGCCGAAGAGTTTTTCTGGAAAAGGAGAGAGCAAGGGAGACCGAACAGTCCGAACTTCGAAATTTAAAAAAAAAAATTTACGACATGGGATGGCGTGCCTCCGCATTGGCAAGGAGGAGCCACGTGTATCCCTCAAATTGGAAGAACAGAGAAACGATTTCCCCACTTGATGGATACGAATCCATCAAGTAGGGAAATGGGGGCAGTTGTGGGACCCGTTCCCAAATCATACACCACGTGGATGATTAAGTGGCAGAACAGGTCACAAACAGGGCCCACCGTTCGACATGTGTCGAGAGTGATTAGCCAAAGGTTACGCGAGTCGCACGTGGTACCACATCGGCCATTGGGCTGTCCAAGGTTAGGACCGAGCCCATCCCAGACCCTGGATATACTCGGCCCAGTCCGATTCTTACCTCAACAGCTAGGGGTCGGAAGCCCAAAGGTCTTCCACTAGAGTACAATGAAAAGCAACTCATAGCTCCAGACCCAGACAGAGCATTTAATACGATCTTGAGTAGGTGTGTACAGGGGGCAAGCCGTCCTGACAGAACGGCGATTTATCCAAATCTCACCCTTAACAGACTCGAGCCATAGGGGACAGTGGAAACTAGGCTACAACGGTGCAAGGGGGATCACGGTAATCTCGGCCCGTGGCCTCTGGACAAAGTCTTGAGGAAAAAGGTACTCAGTCCTGAGATTGAGAACCAGAAGGTTCACAATTTCAGGACCATATATATGAGCCATGCGTCCCCAAAAAAGAGGCATGTACGCATGTGAAAAAGAAGTATTTTAAAAAAGTTTTATAAGCAAGAGAAAAGACATACTCATACAGAAAAAAAAAACTGAATCTTTACTACTCAATCTCATGGGTAAATATCTAACTTAAGCATCAGAGAGTCTTTGCAGGTGGCCACCCCCGCCTCTCTGACCCTCCCGAAACCGGGAACATTTTGGGATAGCAAGGATACGAAGACAGTTGGAAGGTGTAACATCAGCAGTTCAGCGACACGTGATAGCTGGTGGAAACCGCTCCAACAATATTTATCAATTTTAGTTACAGTAGTGAAATGTACTGGATATATAATTTTTGATACTTGGTATATAAAATTTTACACTCGGTATATAAGTATATACACGAGATATTTTACTATAATATTTGACAAAGAGACATTTACTAAAATTGGGCCCAAAATTTGGTCACATTTCTATAAGCCCCTATTTTTATTTAGAATGCAGCCCCTAGTATACTTACAAATATTTTATCTGTTTAATTGGGTTCTTTTTTTAAAAAAGAAAAAAACCTATGTTTAACCGCAATCGAAAATTTTTAACCTTTGTCCATATTTTTTGACCTCCAGTCGAAATGGCCAACATCGATAGTCAAACAAGTCTGATCGCAATCGAAATATTTCAAGACCAGTTAGATAAAAGTACAATCGGGTTCAGAATTAGGATTCGCTGTGGTGGCAGGGTGTTGCAGGTTGAAATAAAATATCTAAATAATTTCAGATGTATAACATGATAACGGGATTAGTTTTGATTAAATTCATGAATGAGTCACTTTTTTTCATCATGAAGGCATTAATAAGCCCCATGGGTGTAAATACTTCTTTAATGACACTTTTAATCGTAATCAGAATGAATAGAAGAGAAAATGAATGAGAATATAATAAAAGGGTAGGAGAATCATTATTTGTACTATATTATTTAATTAAACCTAATAGAAAAGGGAATCATATTCATTAGACTACTATCTAGTTTACTTAACATGGAAAAAGTAATAGGAATGCATTATATTTATTAAACTATCATTTTAAATGTATGTATGTTTTAAAGTACATAAATTTTTTGAGGTAAAATTGTATTTTATAATTTTAATAATTAGAAAAAGAGGAAAAATTATTTACAAGTAATCACATTCCTTAAGATGTTGGTGGAGGAAGCATTCCCATTCTTTTCCCCCAAATTTGTATAGGCCTCGCGCATTTCCCCTTTTCCTATATTTTAGTAAACATTTGAACGAGAATCATTACTCTATATATCATTTCCATTACTCTTTAATAAACATGTCATAAATTATTGGTTATTTGGTCTCTAATTGTCTGACTTAATGATATAAGATAAGTTCAAAAAATAGAAAGAGAATATATAGAATGTCAAGGGGTGAATATAATTAAAATAGATGACAACTCAGAGAAAAAAAATCATAGAGAGAGAAAACTCAATAATCACTCAATATTCATTCATAATCTGGAGAAACAAAATTTACGTAGATAAGCACGCTTATAGATGGACAATTCAACTCAATTAGTAAACTAAATGAAAATGAGAAATTGATGAAATTAGGAAACATAAAACTAGTTACTCAAAATTAAAATAACCTAATAATTAATATAAAATCTAATTAATAAAAATAATAATAACTTTCTAATACATTATATTCCTTGTTTGCATCAGTTAAGCAATTAAATTTATTAATTATTTTTTGGGGTTCAATGAAAAAAAATAGGAAAAAAAATAGGACGTAGGAGCAGATTTTTCTAAAAAATATGGAAGTAACTCTTGCATATATGCTTGACATTAATCAGGCAAGCCAATAAAAGAAAAAAAATAAAGCAAATGAACGCAAGATAAGCATTGATGCTTGCTTCAGTTTGCACTTCACAAATTAGGTAAAATATGCCTAATTTAAGGCGTACTCCCCCTCAATAAAATTTGGTAATATATATATATATACCCAATTGAAAAGTCTAAAGTATCCTCAATATTTTTTTTTTTCATCTTATATGTCTCTTAATATATCACATCTTCTCAAACATAAGTAATCATTGAAATTTCTCTGTTTAAATGTAGTGAGTATAGTTTAAAATAGTTTGTTATCAAGTTTTGAAATATTCTAGGGTAATTTATGTGTTAAAAAATTAAATTTGAGTTAATTTTTACCTCTTTTATCATAATTTACGAAATTGTGAAAAACTATCAAAATTTTATCAAAATATCATTTAATCAAAATTATATCGTAATTACGTCAAAAGTTATCGAAAATACTATTTTCATCGAAATATTTTCGAAGATACCATTTTCATGTAAATATCGTCAAAAATACCACTTATCGAAATAGTATAAAAAAGTATCAAAAATACCATTTTATCAAAATTTTGTATTAAATTCCACTTTTGTCGAAATATTGTCGAAAATAAACCATCAAAATCTCATAAAAAATTATCAAAAGTACCATTTTCATTGTAATTGTATCGAAAATATCATTTTCATCGAAAACTATTGAAAATCATTAAAAACTTTCGACAATTAATTTGCAAAAATTAATCTCATAATGATTTTTCAACACATAAATTACTCTATAATAACTCTGAATTTGATAATAAGCTATTTTAAACTATACACATAAGTATCTGGAGGAGAGTGAAGAGAGAAAAGAGGAAAATGATGAGTTAAACTTGTTGAGAATGAGAGGTGAAAGAGAACGAAAGAGAGAGGGACTTTGATCGTGTTGGGAAAGATAGGAACGAGACTTTGTGTGAGTAGGGAGTATTATAATTCTCAGATTGACTAAGATTTTTATTCGAGAAAGAGAGAGAAGGTGAGAGGTTTTGTGTGAGAGAGAGGTTTGGATAAGGATCTTGTGAGGGAAGAGTAAAATTGACAAAGATACATATTTTTCCTTAGGTATTATTAAGGATATTTTTACCCACAAACATATTTTTCAAAGTTTTTTTTTTTTTTTTTTATAACTAGCATGTGTCCCAAAATATGCCTATTTTGATGTATATTCTTCCTAATTTCTTTTGTGCATTAACGCCTGTCAAGATGTGACATGTTTTGTTAGGGCAGTGACACGTCCTAATATATATATATATGTATACATATATTAAAAAAAACAATAGTTCTCCTGGGGAGTCTTTTCAACTTTTTTCACCCAAATTTGACAATTGAACCTAATTTAATACTCTTTTCTATTTGAATAATGCTTTAGATCTCATTTATCTAACTTTTTTAATATCACCTTATGTGGCAAGTAATTTGTCCCTATTAATATTAAGTGTTAATTCACCAATTGATATGTGATAAATCACATGCCATATCATATGCTATTGAAAAAGTTGGATAAAAATTGAGATCTCTATCATTATCATTTTTTTATTTTGGTTGTATGCTTATTTGGGGATTTAAGCAATGAAATTCTTTTAATTGCACTAGACACATTCCTTTTAAAAAAAAAAAAATAAATAAAAGCAATAATTGCACTTAACTTTCTTTCTCTCATTTTATATATATTTCTTCCCCTTTTTAGTTTACCTGATGCTATATGTAACTTAGTATAATATTGATAATAACTTTTTTTTATTTTATTTTATTTTCCATTTGTCCTAATGTACTAGGTCCTATGCTATCCTTTTTTCCCCTTTCTTTTGAATTTGGCCAAAACCCTTGTACCCATGATAACTTTTCTTATTCTTTTTTTTTTTTTAATTAATAATTTACCTGCATACCATAAATTGAAAATTTTAATTTTCAAACGGAGGTACACGGAGGTATTAGAAATTCATTTTCATCTTAATGCAGATGAAACATATAAGTATTATATGGTCAAAATTCGTTTCTCGACGTCAACAAATCCAAATATGACAATGAAATTGCATTCGAATGGCTGAAACAAAAATTTTTTGGAAACATATTACATTGAGAATTTGTCAAAATACTCAAATCATTACCGAAGCTATTTTGACACCAACAAACAACGGGGGTACACAGGCTCGATTGTGGCTTATGGGAGCTTCACCCATTTGTGGTGAAGGTTGGTGGCGGACCTAGGGAGCAAAAGCCCCATAAGGTGTCATTCTTCGAGGCCTCCGATATGCCCCTACCCGGAGACTCCAACGATGAGGGAGGACACCAGACATTCTCTAGGAGAGGTCGCTAGCGCAGGTAGGAGCTTCTGGGGGTCCTAGCTTCCGTGGCTGGGTTTTGGGCTAGCAATAGAGAGGTGTTAAGTGGGTTCTTCGCATAAAGAAAAGAAAGGAGAACGGAATACCTTAGCTAAGAAGACCTTGACGGGACTGAGGGTACTAACAAATTCAGAACAAGTAAAAGCATAAGACCACATCATCCAAAGGCTTTAGCTAATGTGAATTTGAAATACTCAAAATCCTTCAAAAAATATGGAGCGTCTTTACCCACCCTATAATAAATTTCGAAACGCCTATGGTCCCTTTAAAAACGACTATACATCATCGATCATTTATAAGAGCCCACATAATTCAAATCAAAATAAGCAATTCGGAACTACCAAAGGTTGCCGAATTATACAAATTGTTTTAAGGCCAGCTAAATTCTCAATAGTCAAGAGGTCCTCACTCAAATAATTGCAAGGTCGATTCTTATAAGACGTTAAAATTCGAAATTGAATTTAGAATAATTGTATACCTGTAAACCAATTCTTCAATCAATGAAGAATCTACCAATTTCAAAAAGTTCACTTCGGAAAAATAGACAAACATATAAAATTGTGCGAACAAAATGCCAAGTAGGTATATCAAAGCATCACAAGCGAACAATCTTCAATAAGGCACGAACACAATTTGGTAACACAAATAAAACCAAACAATAGTCCAAGACCTCAAATAATATCAAACCATAGAAAACAACGTGCAATTGCTATATTGGAATCCGTGATATTCACACAGCTTAACACCATACCGAACATCGAAATATGAGAATAAAGAGCTACTCGAACATAGGGATTTCGAAAAAGAATGAGGCCTACTAATTCCTGAGACTAGGGATTTTCTGAAATTCACCATTTCAAGAGACACTAGAGTTTGACTCTAGAAATAATATCAAAGAACTCGAAATGATTTAGAACAACAATAACTTATTTAGCCATAGACCAAGTGATATATAAGGTATTAGACAAATAGTCTCTTCAAAACCCTTTTTAAACACAAAAATCATAACATACATGATCACAGATGGATCTAAAGCCTGATACTCTGATACTATTTTTTGATCACGATCTGAACCCCAGGTTAGTAGTAGAATGAGACTTTCCCAAGCCAAAATTTCATAGATTATTTTATTTTATAAAACTATTGGAAAAAGTTCTATAATTTCAAAATTCTTACAAAACGATAGCTATTATTAGAAACAACAGTTCTGTTTTGGAAATCCTTATAAAAATGATTTGTTTTCAAAGAAACAACGTGTTTACAAGGAATTCATAAAACGTTCATATGTTAATTTTCCTGAACTTGAACCCACTCATTAAACATAAATGTTAAAAGAAAAATATTTTAAAGTCCAAAAGTCTAGTTACAGTTTCCAAAATGTCCTCATATTCACAAGTCTCTAATAATAGATAAAATTCTCTCGTACATCTACTTGTAAGAGTCAATAAAAATGGCTAAATAATTATCAATGGAGATGGGAAGGAAAGTACTAGGTAATATGAACCCCAAAAAGTAAATAAGGCTGCAAGAGATACTAAACAACTCAACTAGCCAAATGAGCATTTATCTTGGTTGAGCTAATATCTGAATGTGGGAGAAAATTAGGAGGATGAACACGTAAATACTCAGTAGAGATTTGTTTACAAGTTTTTAATAGTAAAGCAAATACTTACTTCCAAATCATGCACGGTTAGTGACATAATCAGACAGTTTTGTAGAAATCCACTTATAAGACAATTGTTCAAAGGTTCACAAAATTCCAACTTTTATCGGACACATTTTCAAAACATGTATATACACATTCAAGTTAAGCACATAACAATCAATGCAATCTAAGACATGTCCGAGGTGACCAATTGGAACACCTGTAAGTTTGAGCTACCTAAGTAGGTAACTAGAAGAATGAAATGTAGTTCGAGTATCCTAAATAGATACCATAAGTTCTATGAAAGTATACAATATTATATGAATTAAAAGAACTAAGATATATATCATTTTCCACAAAATCAGAAAATAGATCATGCAATAATTTTAATCAAACTAAGTTTAGTTCTAAAAACAAAGTTTCCAAATATATCACATCTTCCAGAAATTTCGTTAGCATAAGTACTGTTTTAATAAAAATCCACAAAATCCAAACCCTATATGAAAACAATATAAAAAAATATATATTGCATACCAACCAGTTACCTTCCATGTTGTTTAATATCAATCAAAAGGTCCAAAACATTTTAGAAACAAATTTCACAATTCATTTCATAAAGTTCCATATTTGATCCAATAAGCAAATTTATAAAAACTAAAGTAAAGTGAAGTAATGGAATCTCTACCTCTATCAATAACAAGAATTCATTACCGAGGCTCGTGGTAATTTCTACTGGTCATTCAATTGTATGAATGGAGAATTAGAACTCAAAGTTGCTTGCTTTGGGAGTCAGCTTTCAAACGAGCACCGAATGATCAAACAGATGCCGCAATTACGATCAACGCATATAAAATAATAAGGTTAGATACAAAGATTGTTGAATTCAAGTTCTGGCATGAACTCGAGCCTTGGCAAGCAAATTGAGGTGAAACACGAGCCTTCGGTACCTAGGTTTTCATGCCCGGTTCAAACATATAAGTATTATATATCAAAATTCGTTTTTCGACGTCAATAAATCCAGACATGACAGCGGAATTGCATTCCAAAGGTCGAAACAAAAAATAGTTAGAAAAACATTTCATTGAAAATTTGTCCAAAATTCTCAAATCATTACAGGAGCTATTTTGATGTCAGCAAGGGGGTCTTATGAGAGCTTAACCTGTCAGCGGTGAAGGCTGGTGGTGGACGATGATGGACCTTGCAAGCAAAAGCTCCGCGGAGGCGTCATTCTTCGAGGCCTCTAATTTGCTCCTACGTGGCGACTTCGATGACGAGGGAGGACGCCCGAAATTTGTTTTGAGTGTGGTCGCCGGCGCGGGTTGGCGCGTCTGGGGATCCTAGCTCCGGCGTCTGGGTTCTGGGCGGCGAGCAACAGAGAGTGTTGAGGGGGGTTCTTTGTTTGAGGAAAAAGAAAGGACAAGGGAAGAGGGAGTTGTGGGTTCTGGGCTTTCAAAATGGGTTTCTGGTCTTTCAAAATGGTTTTTAGCTCAAAATTCTTCTCATCTACGCCCTTCAAAAGTTAGAAAATAATCCATATTCTTCAAGTTTCTAACATTTCAGCCCAGAATAGAAGTTTAACTCATTTTCTAACACTTGTTTTTTAATTTCAAAATTAACCCAACATTCAGTGAAATTATAGGTATACCCTTCATAAAAATAAGGGGTTTTTACAGTATCATTGTCATTTGGGATGCTTTGAATTGCTTCTCCCAAACCAAACCAATGTACCCGTTAGATTGTCAAATAGCCATATACATATATGATTGCCAATCAAATAGGTATTATTTATTTCTAACTATATGTGTAAGTATTTTTCTTAATTGTTGAATCATCATCTAATAGTAATTTAACGACTATAATAAAATATATGAATAAGCATGCATCAATAATGATTGTAGACTTCATATGTATATACAAAATATATTTCAAAGCCAAATATTTTGATGATTGTAAACTTTATTAATCTTGTTAAAATAGAAAATACAATATTTCATTTTTATTTGAGAATTGGACCTTTCATTTAAACTTCGAAAATACAATATTTCATTTTTATTTGAGAATTGGACCTTTCATTTAAACTTCACAGATAAAGATTTTTTCTTCCATATATGAACAAATATACATGAATAATTCTTTATTTCTTTCTTGTTTTTACCCTTGAACTATGTGGATTGTCTCAATTTGTGCCTGAACTACCAACAGTTTCAATTTTACTCCCTCGTACCACTAAAATCAATACTCCATCCAGCAAACTAATTGAAAATGTCAAGCAAAACTGTATTGGATTTTTTTTTTTTTTGGGTAAATTAACATTTTAGATGGATTAGATTTGATTAAGATGAGAAAGGAGAACCAAAATTAAGAAAGACAAAAAAAAAATAAAAAAGCTTAAAACCAAAAACACCATTAGTTGGAGGAAATTTTCTTTATTTTGTTTGCGTTGTGAGGTTTGAACCATGGTATATGAGAACACGATTTGAATTCATTTGCTATTGTTTTCGGATTTGCAGCAAACTTGGCACATTTTACTGAAGGTCGCTTAAATCTTTGATAATTTTTATTTGGAATATTATCATTTTTATACATTATATTTTGACTTTTTGTTCAAATTATATTTTTTATTTTAGTTATTATTAATATTAATCTTTAGATTTGAAATCTGTTCTAAATTTATACCCTGATACCAATTTAGAGCAGTTAATTTACTAAGATACTTTAAAAATAAATCATATAAAAACTTATCCGCGAATAAATTTATTAAATCATTTTGGTAAATTAACTATTCTAAATTAGTGTCAAAATATAAATTTGTAACAAATTTAAAGTCAATATTAATAATAACCGAAATATAAGATATAAGTTGAACAAAATATCAAAATACAGATATAAAAGTGATACTATCCATTTTTATTTTTACTTGTGAGTTCGATTATTTTTAGCAATAAGTATTTGTCTATATTCGTGGTTCCTTGGGCATGTAAAAATCTTTCAAAAGCTTCTTCAAAGTTAAATCACTCTTTTTCCTCCTATAATCGTATTTTGATTATGCCCGTTTCCAAAATTTTTTTTATTTTTCATTTATTTTTTATTATTATTATTTTTTTTGTGAAAACCCCAAACCCATTATATGAGATTCTATATATTTTAACCTAGACCCATTAATTCTTGATCCAAAGCAGACAAAGTTGAATAAAAATTGTCCCCAAGACCTGATGTTTTGGTTCAAAGTTTTCTTTTTGGTTCTCCTCCAATTGTGTTTGTGATCTTAGTCAAACCCACAATAAATCGAACTTTATAAGTCTTCTTATTTTTAACATTTTTTAAGTGCAAAAAAGCGAACTCCAAATCTAATTTCACTACTACAATAATGTAAATAGACACTGATTTTTCCATTTAATGCTAGTTCAAATACCGACTTATATTCAGTTGTCTTTAAATGTACGTTCAATAGAAGCCAATTTAGAACACAAAAGACACAAAACAAATAACCATAATATTATTTTATCCTCAAATCAACAAAACAACTCGATAAAAAAAAATCCATAATATTAAATAGACTCCGGTTCTTATTAAATATCTCAAATAAACATTAGTATCTTAAAAACTAGCGTTAAATATCTTAAATAGATGTTAGTTTCTTAAAAAATAGCATTAAATATCTCAAATAGACGCTAGTTCCCTAAGAATCGGCATTAAGTGTCTTAAATAAATGCGGGTTCTTAAAATGTCTTTAATGGACGTTGTTTTGATTAAAAATTGGCGTAAAATAATAAACAATGTCTTGGTTGCTTTAAAAAAAGGTGTCTTTTTAAATTTGGCCATTGTCTTCTATTTAAGTTATTCTATTAGCATTTGCTTGACATATTCTATTAGTTTGCTTGATAAAGTATTGATTTTATTAGTACCACGGGTACCATTGAAACTTTTGATAGTTGAGAAGACAATTTGATACACTCCACATTAATATAATCATCACATTCAAATCTAATAAATATTGTTCGAAGATGTTAACAAAGAAAATACTTTCGAAGACACTTTCCGGTCAATTATATCTACTTTGATTTGAACAATTAAATTTTTACACTTTGATCGAGCTCTATTGGTATCCTATTTGATGGGCCATATCATAGACGCTCCCATAATAATTACTATGATTGTTTGTTATAGCGGTTATAATAAAAATCACTAATTTAAATAAAAATAATAAATTCAAAAAATAATTCTAAAATATCATTTTGTCTCAAAATAATTACATTTTCTTTATCTTTTTTCACTAAATATATGTTTGAGAAGAGAGGAGAAAGATGAAAAAAAGGAAAGTGTCAAAACCTTTGAAAGGAGTTGAGAGAGAAAAGAAAACACTCTTCTCGTGAGGTATTTGATATGAGAGGAAGAAGAGAAGACAAAATCCTCTCGCTTATTTGCTAGAAGAAAGAAAGTTTACACTTAAGGGTGAAATTCTCTTATAAAATCTCTCTAATTTGAAGAGATTGAAAATTTGATAAATTGAAGATATAGAATCTATTGCCTAATCAATCTTTCTTTCCTAAAATATATATTTTTTAAATCTTTCCTACTAAACAACTACTCTATTTTAAATCCATCTCTACCCATCTTCTTCCTATCATTACTTCCTATCATCAATTAACGGGATTAATTGATGGATTTGGATAAATTTTGGGATAGAATTGTTCGATAAAGTAGTAGATTCCTAGTTGTACAACTAAAACGTTCTCACTCCTTCTATATCTCCTTCCTACCAAATAAGGGAGGAAATTTTGATCTTATATCATTTCTCTCGTACCAAACATGTTCTCTTTCTTCTATCATGTCCCTTCTCTAGCTAGTAATGTACTTTTTTCTAGGGCTGGTTCAAGCACTTTAGGGGTCTTAGGCAAATTCTCAAATAAGAGCCTTCTTAAAAATTAAAAGGAAAAAAATTATTTGTCGGAATAATTTGCTAAAATACTCTCATTTTGCATCAACAAGATAACAAAATTTTAATACTAAAAAAAGAATCATTTTACCACTAGTGGATATTGCTATTTTGTGATTGACTCAAGAGATCTCTATCTTTCTTTTAAACTCGAGCTAGTTTCACATATCAATATGAAAATTTTCTAATAGATATATCAATACTATTTTTTTTAATCTTTTTAGCTTGAAAGACAAATTTATTCTTATTGCTAGTTAGATATAAAAGCAAATTAACCCTTACAAAAAAAAAAACTATATAAGAAAATAAAATAGTTAATGTGAAATTTAAAAAATAATATTACTCAATAGTTAACAAGAAATCAGTGAAAAAGAAATATATAACCTAAAAATCTACTATGCCAATCAAACAAGCAATAATTAATAGTTTCTTCAAATTAAACTCAACTCTTCTAGTGACTTTTTATATCTCTACTTTTAGTGTTTTTCTATTTTTGAGAACTCTACAACTAAAAAAAAAAGAAAAAAGAAAAAAAGAAACTGCCAGAGAGAGCATAAAAGCAAATTCGAGTAATTTTTTTTCCCTTTTTTTGCAAAGTATAGTGGAGAATATATATACATATTTATGTCTAAGTAAAGAAAATGATTTATAGATTGAAAAAAAACGTTGATGTTAAAAAAAAAAAGAAATATTTGTCAATTTCAATTATTTAGTTAATATTTGAAGATTTATCAAGAAAATAATTTCTAAAAAATGTAATTATAGAAATATGAAAAGATAATACGTAATTAGAATATTTAATTGAATTGAAGTTTGACATAAAAGATTTTGTTTGACTTTTGAAATTTAAACATGGTTAGAAAATAGGGATATACTATTAATTTTTTTTCCTTTCTTAAGTGTTTTTTTTTTGTTTTTTTTTTCCTTTTTTGGTTAAAACCTTAATGTAAAATTAAAAAAAATATTATAAGAGAATTATTAAAAAAAAAAAAAAGAAATTGCGAGGACCTTGATTAGAGGTGGAGCCCTAGGCAAAAGCCTAACTCACCTATACCTCCAACTGGCACTGCTTTTTCCTTCCTATCTTAATCCCCTCCTACCAAACATAGACGGAAGAGGCTTATTGGTTGAAAGTTTAAAATGAGTAAGAATTATATGTCATTATCCAAGAGCTCATAATAAGCCCAATTATATGGGGTTGAGAAGCCTAACGTATTCAACACGAGTGAGAAGTTCATGTCACTATGTTGGAGAAGCTATACAATCAACATAAATCATTCAAAGATATATGTCTATATACAACCGATATGACAGAAAGTGTTGAAAAAATGAACGTGTTTAACACGAGTGTAAACCTAAACAGTAGATCCACTCAAAAAAAAAAAAAAGAAAAAGAAAAAGAAAAAGAAGGGAACACTTACATTGTAGATAGCTGTCCAATTTTAATTATTTATATGATAAGATGGTAAAGTAAATTATTTTAAGGTATAGTAAAGTATTTATGCAAAACGTTTATCGCAATTAACCATAATATGGCACTTAAAAAGTCGCTGAACTCATATTTTGATGATATTATTAAACTAATAAATTATGATACAAATATTATAATGTTTAATATTGATGCCACGAAGGTCTCGACTAGAGCCGTTAAGAGGGCCGGACTAGTTCATTAGTAAGGCTGTATGACATAACAATGTATCACGATGAGTTGAGCATACGGCATGATACACTATCATATAGACACGACATATTAGCATATTGCACTTATGTATTATTAAATTGTTTTACTAGTATACAGGTAACAACCTAATTTGGAGACACTTAATTTATAATCAATATTAGATAAAAATATTTCCCCAGTTTTTGTTTTTGTTTTTGTTTTGTTATTTTTTGGTGTTAAAAAGTTTGATATTTATTTTATTGCATCAATAATTATTTTTGTACTAATTTGAATGATTTGAGGAAAAAAAAGTTGATAAAAACGACATTAAAATTAAAAACAATTGCCATTTAAATAGACTAATTTTAGTCCAAATGGGTTGGTAGTACTGACATAATAGGCATACTAGAGTATGTGCCAATGGATCGTATTAGATTAGTGATTTTAAAATTTAAACATGACTAAAAAGTAAGCCGTATCTTATATGAAAGTATATTTGTGTCCAATTTAAATAGATTGTACCAGCATGACAAAATATGTTTGACATCTCTAATCTTACATATAAAATACATTGTTATGCTACTAAATGTATTAATGAAGTTTCTAGATCTCATTAAATTATTTAACTTAATAAACAAATATACTTTCTAAATTGTCGATAAAAGTTTATAGCATTTCAAAATACCACAAAACCCTATTCCTAACATTTGAAAATGTGGCTAAACTATTTATTTTAAAAGAAATTCTGTGATTTCAAAATGAAATTAGTCCATGCTCGTGGTACTTAATTCAAAATTTGAATAAGGTACATTAATTAATTAAAAAGACTCGTGGCACTAACTTAATGTAGTTTTCTTTTCGTATTTTTTTCAATAGAATAAATATTAATTCAAGAACAATTAGGCCTCGTTTAGTTCACTCATTGAATAGATGTATTTAAATGGAAATTATAGAATGTGGTTATAATTAAAATAGGAGATATTTGAAGTAAAATAAAGTAAAATGTGTTGTAATTAGAATGAGAGACATTAGATTGGATTATTCAAAAATACTTCCTAGATTCTATTCTTATTCTAAGACACACAAATGCATTCCAATAATTGATGTGACTAATGGACTATTTGAATGAAAAAACTAAATGGTTGAAATAAATACTTATTCCAAAAAACTATTTGAATGAAAAAACTAGAATTGTTAGAAATAAACACCCATTCTAATGGATTTTCTATTTAAATAGAATGAAATAGTTGAACCAAACAAACCCTTAGTCATTTTACACGCTCACTTTTGCTCTTATGCTCTTTTACTTTTTGACTTTGTACTCTATTACCTCTTAAATGGCAAAATTATTCATCTTTTCCCCCCTCAGTACTAACACAGTTAGAAGACCATCCATAAGAAAGGCCAAATAGTTTTTTTTTTATCCTTTTAAAGAATTAAATAAATGGTATTCTTCTATTGGGCATTTTGGAAATGCGAGTTTTTAAGGTTAAATAAATGAAATAAATGAAAATATGTAACATATTTATGTATATGGTTAAATTGAAACAAAAACAAAAAGCCAAGAAAGAGGCATGAAATAGTAATTTTTGTTTTTACTCAAAGGTTTCACAAAATATTTTCGGAAATTACGTCCTAAAAAAGTGCATGATTTTATAGTCAAAATAAGAACTGTAACAAAACATTTATGCCTAATGCGACACATACATCAAGTTTTAAGTAAATAATAATAATAATAATAATAATAATAATAATATTTATGCTTTCTAATCATTGATGGTCTACCAATTATGAGAAAACCATTTGACTCTTTCTCATGCTGTTTTCTAATGGTATTAGTGTTAAGAGAAGGAGCGAGGAATAAATGAACGATTTTGCTACCGAGGGGGGTAATGGAGTACAAAATCAAAAATAAGGGGAGGGGTGCGAAATGGGAAAAAAAGAGAGGGCAAATTTATACTAAGAGCAAACTGGGGGAATGACCAATTATTCTTAATTTAAAGACTAATCGTAAGAACCAACAAAGTACATAAATATATATGGGTCAGACTCTAATAAGCTTTTTGACATTTATCTATCAATAGATACAAAAATTTTGACAATTTAGATAGAGATTTAATAGTTTTGATTTAGTGGTTAGTTGACAAAAAAAATTTGGAGTATTTATTGTTTGTTTTACCTATAGCCACTTATATGTATATATATTTAACTGATTCCTTAATATTATTCTCCTAGTATAAATTAAAGTTTATTAAAGTTTATTGCCAATTTTTTTAATACTGTTTTTATATATATATATATATATAAATATATATTAGGTTGCCAATCCAATAGGTATTTTTTTTCTTTACTTATGGGTAGTTATTTTTTTTTTTAGCCGTTTGATCACTATTAAATGGTGATCTAATGGCTATAATAAAGTGCATGAAAGACGTGCATCATTAATGTTCTTTCTCTCTCTTACTTTTTACAATAAAAAAAAGTGCATGCTAAATTTTTATTGGCCAAATTGATACCTATAGTAAAAATAAAAAATACATACTGGATTGGTGCCCATATATATATATATATATATATTAAAAGGAACATTGTTAACGTTGAAATGCAAACGTTTATTGCATTTTAATTTATTCCCTTCACATAAATGGCTAATAAGGGACATAAGTTGGCCTTTCATAAGACTAATTCTTTTGTAAATATGTGCTATAAATACTATCCATTCCATATTCAGTCGTTTTGACTTAATTGGATAGTTTAGAATATTAGCTAAATGGGGAAAAAAAATAAATTATGAATTTGACGTATGGTATGTATTGTCTAATGTGTTATTGATAGGCACAATATTCAATTAAAATGACACGTAATTGCTCCTTCTATAATTGGTCTATAATAGACACTTAATTGCTCAATATAATAGACATGTAATTAAAAAGCCATAAGTCACGAGAACCATGAGATTAAAAAAAACGTTAATAGAACCGTTAGGAAGAGTAAAAAGGAAAAAAAAAAAATTAAGAAAGTTATGTCTGCTAATAAAAGAGATGTGTTCCCTTAATAAGAAAGAGATAATTTTTTTTATCAAAAAAAAAAAAGAAAGGGAAGTAAGGAGTAGAATAATTATACTTTTTTTTTAACCTATCGGTTGTTTCTACAAAATTAGTATTTGAGTCTTTATCAGTATATATAGATATATATATTATATGGAAATAGCATTAAATAATGTATATTTACTATTATTATTATTTTTTAACTATCAAATGATGACAGCCATTATATAATGATCCAATAATTAAAAAAAACATCTATCTATAAATAGGAAAAAAATTTATTAGATTATAGTCCTATATAATTATATTTTCTTTTTACCTATCTATAAGTATTTTTTTAATTGTCAATCATTATTAATGGCTAACATGATTTAAGTAATTAAAAAAATAATAAATACACATTATCTTTCTATTTTTTATATAAAATGTGTGTGACAAATTTTAATTGGATGAAATAATTACTATAAATAAGTGGAAAAAAAAAACCTAATGGATTAGTAGCCCTTACATATATACATAGGAGTGACGTTAAATATATTTAATAACATAAGATAGCAATTTATCACTTCCAAAAAGTGAAAATAAAAATAAACCTTATCAAACTCCTCCATGACATGATATCAGCTACGACAAAATATTTGCATGAATAAATCTCACCAGAAAAAATTCCAATCAATCATGAAGTTTTCTATATGATTCCTGTGAAATTACGTACATAATTTTAAAACTAATGAAAAAACTTATAACTGGATAGGATATAAGAAAATGAGATGAATTGAATTTACGTCAAATACATATTTTCATTCATATCTGAATCTGATGGGGTTTGGGATTGTCAAATTTGCCGGGAATAGTTGGATACTGGTGAAACTCATCCACGCTGCCTGTGTCGTTTCCTTAAAGTCACAATTGATTAGATAACTAGCGAAATTGGTGCTATACCACTTCTTTCTTTTTTTTTTTTTTTTTTTTTTTTTTTGATAATGATATTTCTAGGGTTTCAATAAAGTAATTATCCTTTGTACAATAAGTTTCTAAATTGCGTTTGAATGTGGTAACGATAATAATCACATTTGACGAGGCTAGTTTTTATTTTATTTTTTCCTTCCTTTCTCCGTGCAAATTAGATTTTAACACATTAAATTTAAAGGGATAACGAAAAAAAGATATTTTTGCAAATTTTACGTTTTTGCAAAGGAAAAATTTGGTGAAACGTTTAATATATGTTTTTCTTTCAAATCTTACTGGATTGACACATATTATAACAAAAATTGAGATTTATAATAATTGACAAAGACGATTTTACTCTTCAAAATTGTCGATTGGTATAAAGAAAAAATAAAAAAAAAGGCTTCTTTGGAAATAGACCATTCAAATGGCAACTATTTAAAACTAATGAATGATCAGTAATATCTGACAAATCTCTAATTATGCCAACTTTTAAACACAGTTTTTAATTTTCGTGATTTATGTTATCTGAGTTTGAAAGGTAAAATTTAAACAATTTTAAACTTTAAGTTTGACTATATATATGAATTTTGTGAGCTTAAATTTTATTGCTATGGATGAAAATACGTTGTTGTTTTTTTTTTTCTTTTTTTTTTTCTAAAATAATTTTATCCCTAATTTTAAGCTAAAAAAATAAAAGAAGTGAATTCTTTTATAATTTTTAATTATTTTAATTGAATGACGTGCCAAATAATCATTGAGCATATTGGACGAATGATTTGCTTCTACTCATTGAAAAAAACAAAAGTGGATTTCCATTGGTGTATTCTTAGGGACATGCATTTTATCTACGATTATAGTTTGTAAATTTTACTGTTAGAATTACAAATGGTTACAAACGTTACTGATTTCTCAAATAATATAGCTCCTCTTGTTCGGCACAGTTGCAAACTCGGCACAAAAAATGTGTGAATTTAAAAGAATGATACTACGCTTGTCGATATTATACTTGTCAGTTAATTGGTATTAATTGAAATTATTACTACAGAAGTTAATAAAATTGTTTTGAAAATGCTTTACTGAGAGTTTGATAGGTGGTATTCTTTGAAGATCATGTTTGGTGTGCCGTGATACCACTTGGAACGGCTTGTCGATCGTTGGAATGGATCAGATCTCATTGTATAATAATAAGATCATGGCTTTTATATATATATATATATATATATGTGGCACCAATATTATTTTTTTTAACTATGCATAGGTATCAATTTAGCCAATGAAAATTTAGTATGTATATTGAGTATTAATGATGCATATTTTTTCATACACTTCATTATAATGGTAATCCAATGGCTTAAAAAAAAAATACTTAACTTTATATCTTTCCCCATCTTATAATTAAATTGCGAGATTCTAACTTTATATCTTTCCCCATCTTATAATTAAATTGCGAGATTCATGATATGTACAAACTAGGGGCTGTGAAATTTTCAAAGTTGAGTCACGGCAGCCCCTTGTGGTTTACTAATTAGTGTATATACATATGGACACTTGCATATTCGGTTATGGTTACAAATTTAAGTCATTTTGATGTTGGATTATAAATTAAGAATAAAGAAGTCTATTGTGGTTAATGAGGAACCCGTGTACGGCCATCATTCCTGAGCAACTTGCTAGGTGGACTACTCATGATCTGACTTTATGAAGTCGTGTGACATTATAGAACTATTATTATCTTTTGATAATTGGAAGAAGGGTAATTCGAAAGGAGAGGAATCTGAGTTTTAGGATCTCCATAACAGAAAGAATATTTAGTTACCAAGCTATATACCTCCAACTACACTCTTCATATATAGTTGTATGAGAAGTAAATTAGTATATGAAAAAATCCGTTTTGCAAATGCTGTAACAAAATAATATGATTATTATGTACCATATATGAAATATAATGTTCCTTATATAAAAATTAATATACTCAGCATATATAAGTAGATGTATTAAGTGTAAAAATACATATAATTGATCATTTAACCATAAAAAAGAAAAGAAAAGAAAAGAAAAATAAAGGAGACCCTGTGATTTTCTTATAATTATTTTACCATGCTTAACGGACACCATTTGTCATATGATACAAAATTGACCTTAAAATTGACTATCCAAGTACATGGGCCCTTGCAGTACATACGATGGCAAGGGGAAAGGGCTTGATTAGGAGTAATTTGGACAAAATTGACTTTTTAAGAGCAATTTTTTATATTAATTGTTTTAAGACGTCATAATATGTTAGTGACGTGTAGTCAACGTATTAGTGAGTCACAATATTTATAATCTATCACAGATATTCATGTGACCATTGGTTACTAGCTAATATACTGATTATCTGTAAATTACTTTTCACTAATATTCTAATGATTCAAAAAAAGTCATCTCGAAAATTAGCCTTAAAAAAGTCATTTGGATTCCTACTCGGGATCCAAATCCCATATGACGAGAGTTGATAGCCGCTAATCGTCACGCTGTAAACACTTTTACCTCTAAAAGCCCCCAAAAATTACAATATTACGGGGGCCGAGTTTTTTTTTTTTTCAATATCCTTACTGTTTTTATTAGAAACATATCACTTTTTAATTTTTTAAGAAAAAAATTATTTTTAAAATAGTAACTAGTTATCAGTTTCTACAAATTAGTTACCTGTTATTAACCACCAATTATAAATACTTATAATTATTAGTTATTAATTCGTAGAAATTAATTATCAGTTATTAGTAATTATTTTTAAAAATTATATTTTTTTAATATTTTTTAGAAAATATTATTTTTCTAATAAAAACTATACTAAATTTAAAAAAACATATACCACTGTATTTTTTTAATTTTATTTTACTGAAAATGCCATAAAAAGCCTAATTTCCTTTCTTTTAAGAGAAATCTACATACTAGGACTCTTTTGACCCCAAAAAAACTTTTTTTAATCAGATTCTGAATAACTTTTTGAACCAAAATTGGACCCCACTTAAATAAAAAGACTTAATTACCCTTATTGAGACTGCTTCTCTTATATACCCAACCTATCTAAACTAAATCATAAAAATTTCATTATGCAAAAACAGTACAAAAAAATCCAATAGAGTCAAATGGTCCTAGTTCTTTCCTTTTAATGGAGGAAAGTAGCTCAGTAGTATTTTGTGGGGCTATGTTTTTATCATTAGTGATGCTTTTTTTATTTTTAATTTTTGTTTTCATTTTATTTCATATTTCTTATTGTAAAGTCTTAAATTTGCCCCCCCCCCCTAATTTTCATCTAATTAGTTGAGATTTATATACTGATTAAATTTTATCAAACTGATTGGTTGAAATTTGTTTATGACTTGTTGAGTTTTGTTAGCTAACTAGTTGGATTTTTAACACGTTAATTGTTATTTTTAGCTTATTTGCCTTTCGTTCTTTTCATTTTTTATGGTTGATATTCTTTTGCTATTATTTGTCTTTAGGTCCTAATTACCTTGTTAGTATTTTGTGTTAGGAGATTAGTTTTGTGAAAGTGACAACACGTAGCTAAAATATGAATTGAGAAAATATAGATAAAATGAAAAAGATAAGACACACAAATGATTTAATGTGGTTTACCCAATTTAAGCTACGTCCACGAACAAGGCTATGAAGAATATTACTACGAAAAGGAGATTACAACTCACTTTTCTCTAAATACAAGAAGAGTACAAATGAACTTCTCTCTTTTAAAATAGGAGAAAATACACATTCTAAACAATTTAAGAGAAAAAATAAGTGAGACACTAAGAGAAATTCTTAAGTTTGAATTCTCTATTAGAAGGAAGAGATTGAGAATGAGAAACAAAATGAGGTTGAGGTGAGAAATATTTATCGATAAACCTTTCACCCTTCATTCGATCAATACACCCCCCTTTTTCTTTTTTCTTTTTTCTTTTTCTTTTCCTTCACATGTGCCGTGGTATTAAACGTGATCTAAGTCACATTATTTGACCATTCACACAATTCAACATTCTCCCACTTAAAAACTTGATTTTAATCATGTCTTCACACTTAAAATTTTTTTTTTTTTCTCTCTTCAATTCTTCATACTGCTTACATATCTGTTAGGTCATATGATAATTTATACCATTGGAACTTGTTAGTGTGGATTGGCTTAATTAAAGTATCTGCTAGGTTCTCCTTAATGTGAATATTTTTCATGTCCAAGCTTCCATCTTCTACCACTTCTCAAACAAAGTGATATCAAACACCTATGTATTTTGTCCTAGAATGAAAGACTGGATTTCTTGCAATGTGCAAGGCACTCTAACTATCACAAAATAGAGGAATCTTCTCTTGTTTATACCTGAGCTCTTCTAATAACTATTGAACTTAAATAACTCTTTGCAAGCTTGTGTAGCCGCTATGTATTCTGCTTTTGTTATAGATAAAGTGATAATAATTTGCAGTTTGAAAACCTAGCTTACTGGTATTTATTGGAATAAATTTCTGGAAAATATTTTCATAAAATCATTTTCAAGAACACCATAGTTTTGTAAAATCAAGAAAATGCAGCAGAATTGGTCGTTTAAAATTTTTCTTTTTACAAAATGTTTCGAATCGTGATCTAACATAAATTAACTCTTGATCTAGACAAGAACAACACTCGAATTCGCTCCACAACCTTCTCATCTTCCTGTCTATTCTCAAAAGCCGTTTGATTGATCCGATGAGTGGTCACCTTCTTGATTCACAACAAAGAGATCCACAGATGAACAAGATGACAATCTATTCGAATCGATTTCTCCAGGATGAAGGATAGTGAATCCCTAGTGGTGGCGGATTTTCTCTGCTCTCTCTCTCTCTCTCTCTCTCTCTCTCTATTTTTTGTGTGACACTCTCTTCTTAAGGGGGTGTTTCACGTGTAACACTTATGTCTGGTTGTTAGAGAACTTTTCTCTTAACTATAGAGCTATTTGTAAACCTTTAATGGGCTTATTGGGCTTGTTAGGCTCAACTGATCATCAAATGACTATTGTGCTTTAATTTAAGCTAGACAGCGGAGCAGATGGATCCATAAAGCCCAAGCTCCAATGAACCATATACCCATTATCATAATTAACTCTTAATTATGATTAGACCTTGTCCATTAATATTGGGGCATACCACTATAGGCCCAATATTGTACTGTTAGACTAAATGTCATTTAGTTTTTCTGTGAAGCTTATTAATAGTTAATTAGCTTGATCCATTTAGCATATACTATATCTGTAGACATACCTCCAATACAATGCCGTACTAATAGGGTGAAATTACCGTATTACCCTTCTAGTATATATTTACCATTGAGTTGCCATTTTTCATCTAATGGATAATAGTTGACTATGGTGTTTGTATCTGCTTATACCAACACAGTTAAATTCACATAGTGAATACCGGGGCCCTAGTTTATATTATCCAAGTACTTGAAAAAACTTAAAGTGACATCATATACATGGTGTCCATCATGAAAAATGTTCTATATATTTCATATACCTTATCTTCCAAGATACCGAAGTTCGAACCATAAATCGGAACTAGTCCTTTAGTAACTCAAAAAAAACAAAACATATGAAAGTAAGTTTATTAATCACTAGGATTAAGGTCTTTTACAATAGTGCTAGATTAGTAAAGTTAGAAATTTGAGTTACGATACTTAACCTCAAATTCTAAGTCACTAGGTCCTGTTCAATGTTGTTATAACTTTCTTATAACATACTAGTGTTTCTATCCGAAAACTCACTTCGATAATTAGAGACTTCATCAATTAAATAGACAGCACTATATTCTATAGCATAGTAAAGTATTCCATCTTCAATATGCAGAATGCGAACAATTTAATTTAAACATAATGAAATAAAGAATATAATGTCTTCCACATATGAACTCATCATACGAATAATTCTTTATTACTCATTTTATATCTTGGAATCTTTTAGATGTTTGCATAAGATAAACATATACATCATATGTATATCAATGAGACATAAATGAAATAGAAATTAATAACATAGAATTTATTAATAACAAATAGATACTAAATAATCCAATAAATATTATTTATAATGTCTAAATAATAAACTGTTTTATAGGACATTATTCCAACATAGCTTACAAGTCCTTTTGCAAGAGTGAACACATAGCCTGTAATAGATTTTCGTTTATCAAGATTACATAAAAAATCTGAATCAATATATCCTCTGACAGTAAATTCTAATCCTTCATCATATAATGCGACATCTAAAGTTCCTTTGATGTACCTCAGAATCCTTTTTACAGTATTCAAATATGCTCTACTAGGATTCGCTATATATTGACTAACTACTCCCACTGCTTGTGCAATGTCTGGTCTTGTGCATATTATTGCGAATATTCTGCTTTCTACCGTTGATGCATATAGTATTTGAGACATCTCCATCTTTTGTACTTTATTGCTAGGATATATATTGGAGGATAACTTGAAGTGGGTAGAAATTAGCTTACAATCTTACGTATTGAAGTGTCGCAAGATTTTCTTCCAATAATTCTTCTGAGAAAGCCAAATCTTTCTGTTACTTCTATCTCAATATTTTTGCATCCTTAAAATCTTGTTTGCTGATTATAAGTCCTTTATATCGAATTTCCTAGCCAACTATGCCTTCAATTCTTGTATTCGATCTTTGTTGGGACTTGCTACCTATATGTCGTCTATGTACAATAACAAGACAATGAAATCACTATCTTCATTATACCTCTTGAAGTATGTGCAGTGGCCTGAACTGAGTCTGTTGTATCCAAGATTTATGATAAAAGAATCAAATCTCTTATACCTATACCTCGACGACTATTTGAGACCATATAGAGATTTTATTCAACCTGCAAAATAAGTTCTCCTTGCTTATTTTAGTAAAACCTCATGATTGGAGTATATAAATTTCTTTTTCAAGTTCTCTATGAAAAAAAATAGTTTTCACATCTAGGTGCTCTAGATGTAGGTCAAACATAACATACATTGCTAGAACCATTTTAATTATTAGGAGTCGAACCACATGCGAAAATATCTCGCTGAAGTTAATAATTTCTTTCTGAGCATATCCTTTTACCACTAATCTCGCACAATACCCCTCCACTTGATCATTACTATCATGCTTGATCTTGTAGAACCATTTATTACCAATGGCCTTCCTTTCTTATAGTAGTAAAACAAGATCCCTTATCTCGTTCTTATGATGAGCTTTAATCTCTTTTTACATTGCTATCATCCATAGGGATATATTCAGGCTTTTAGTAACCCTATGGAAAGTTGTTGGCTCTCCATCTTTTATTAAAAGGTAGTATGCAATGTTGCTCTTAGTGATATAATCTGAGTGTCACACGGGTGTTCTTCTCTCACGAGTTGACAGACAGATTTCAGAAGCCTCTTCCTCGACTGGTTTTTCTACTTCAGAAGAATCTGAATCTTCAGTATTATTTTCTACCTAAACTGTAGTAGTTTCTAGATTATTATCGTCTCTATTCTCTTGCAATTTATTTTATGCAAATATCACGTCTCTACTGATGATAACCTTATGGGCAGTGGGATCCCATAGGCAATACCCCTTGACTCCATCAACATATCCTAAGAATACACACTTTTTGAACTTTAATTCTAGTTTTGTGATTTCTTGAGTATTGTACACCACATACACATGACTTCTAAATATGTGTAAGTGAGAATAATCAGCTGGCTTACCAGTCCACATCTCTGTCAGTATCTTTAGATCAATTATAGTTAATGTAGATCGATTGATCACATAACAAACAGTTTTGACTACTTCCACCCAAAATGTCTTGGGTAGACCTGCAGCTCTTAACATTACTCTTATACTTTCCAACAAGGTCTATTCATCCCCTGTGCCACTCTATTTTGTTAAGGAGTGTATGTCATTGTAAACTATCTTTTGATACATTCTTGTTGACAAAATTATCAAATTCATCCCTTGTATATTCTCCTCTATTGTCCATCCTCAAATACTTGATCTTATCTCTAGATTCAAACTCTATTCGCGCTTTGAATATTTTGAAGATTAGAAATATATCTGCCATTTTTTTTTATAGGATATACCTAGTATCTCTTGGAGTATTCATCAATAAAAGATATAAGGTATCTAGCTCATCTTAGGAATATCATCAATACTTGCCAAATTCTAGCGTCAACCAGGTCTAGAACCATTTTACTTCTACAACTAGATGTTCTGAACTTTCATCTATACCTTAAATACTTGAACTTATCTCTAGATTCAAACTCTATTTACGTTTTGAATATTTTGAAGATAAGAAATATATCTATATTTTTTTTGATAAGATATACTCAACATCTCCTAGAGTAATCATTAATAAAAGATATAAGATATCTAACTCATCTTACGGACATCTATATCGATCTATTGTATCTCCTTTAAGCATGTAAAGATTCACTACAATCTTCTCTGCCTTTATTACTACAAGTACACCCTTTATGATTCCATTCTCAACATGGGTTTCGTAACTAAGATTATTTAATTGTTCCAAAGACAATAGATTTTTCTTTAAGCTTTTCACATATCGCACCTCTTAAATAATATGAATAGTATTATCGTACATTTTCATCTTGATGGTACCAATCCTTGCGATCTTTAAGATATGATCGTTATCTCATGAACTTAGATCCTCCAGAGATAGATTTATATGTGTGAAACCACTCTCTGTGAGAAGTCATGTGCATGTTACTCTCGAATCTACTAACCAAATAATAGTGAGTTGCCTTCTATACTTAGAAAATGTTGTTATTTCATTGTACAAGATTTCTCCATCATCTGAAGTACTTATAACATTCCCTGAACATTTGATGAGTCAGGATCCTTCACTCTAGAATCTCTATTTTTCTTGAGTTGCCAACACTCTATTTTGACGTGCCCTTTCTTGCTACAGTAATAACAATTGATATTCTTCTTATTTCTTGACTTTAATCTACCATGATTTTGACTCTCACTAGGGCCATGTTTCGTTGATCTCCCTTTTATTATCAAAGCCTCTACTTATTATGAACTTGTTATTCCGTCTTCCTTATTTTTACGCTAATTTTTTTCTTCAAAAATAGCAGTTGTAAGATCATTGAAAACTAGAATTATAGTATTACTGATCATATTTATGATAAGCTAATCATACCAAGTAGGTAGACTCTGAAGTAAGATTTTTGCATGTTCATTATCCTTTATTTTATGCTCCATTGCTATGAGATATAAAAATAGAGTGTTGAGGGTATTTATATGGTCAGTCACTATTATTGGTTCTGCCATCCGATGGATGTAAGCCTTTTCCTTAAGAAAATTTTGTTATGAAGTGACTTGGCATGATATTAGTGTATCCCATATCTCTTTGGCTGATTTATTCTCTGAAATACTCGACAGAATTCCATCTGCTAGCACCAGATGTAAGTTAGCGACAATATTGCCATCAATCTCATCTCACTTATTATCATCAATAATCTTAGTAAGTCTTTCTCCAATTACTATTAGCCAATTATCTTTTCTCAAGAAAGTCTCTATTTTCATTTTTCACAGAGAGAAATTGTTCCAATGGAACTTCTCAATATCGAATTTCGCCGTCATTTTTATTCACCATGACGTGCTCAGTTACCATTGTTTTATTGTATATAAATAGTGTTGTATATGTTGCGTATGTGAATAGTACCATACAAATGAATAGTATATATATGAATAGTACTCTAACTAATGGCTTAAGTGTCACTGTTAGGATATCAACTTTACGAAAGTGACAACACGCAGCTCAAATACGAGTTAAGAAAATTTGGGTAAAATGGAAAAAATAAGGTACATAAAATATTTAATGTAGTTCATCCGATTTAGGCTACGTCTATGGACAAAACTGTGAAGAATTTCATATGAAAAAGAGATTACAACGCACTTTTCTCTAAATATAAGAAGAAAATAAATTAATTTTTCTTTTTTGGAATAGGAGAAAACACACTTTCGAAATAATTTAGGAGAAAAAACAAGTAAAACACTAAGAGAAATTCCTAAGCTTGAATTTTCTCTTAGAATGAAGAGGATATATTAAGAATAAGATACAAATAAGGTCGAGGTGGGAGGAATTTATAAGTTGAGGTGAGAGGTATTTATAAGTAAATCCTTCACCCTCGTCTGATCAAGACATCTCCCTTTTCCCCCTTTTTTCTTCTTTCCTTCACATGGGCTATGACGTTGAATGTGGTCTCAGCCACATTATTTGACCATTCACACCATTCAACATTTTGGGAGTTCTTTTATAAATAGCAATTCTAAAATTCTACTTGTTTTATCAATAATTAAATAAATACATTAAGAAATACATATATATATATATATCCTGGTTTTGTGCCAAAATACCCCTCTATTAGTCAACAAACTTCAACTAATTGAGGTAAAGTTGTTGACAAATTTAGAATTTTACAATAAAAGCTACTATAGAACAAAAATTTGAAAAGAAAAAATGCACTTAGCAATCAACCTTTTTTCGGCAGTAGTTTGTTTTTTGTTTTTGTCCAATTTTTTCAAGTACATGAGATATTTTGGTAAATAGCAATCTCTATATAAGTATTAGTATTTTAGGAGTCTTTTTCTCTGTATAAAAATAAAAATTGTCAAAATAGAAAGTTCAAGCACCAAAATAACTCAGTGTCCTATTATTGATGTATAGTTTCCTAATCGAAAAAAGATACCTTGTACTACTTTTTGGAAAAGAATATCAATAATACAATATTACTTAGTTAGCTTACTTCTATACGGTCTTTTTGTTGAAAAATACTCAAATTTGCTTAACAATCTATAAACTCCTTTTCCTCCTACACTTGATTTTCTGAGCCGTCTTTACATCCTTCTAAAAAGTAGAGGAATATTTAGAAGAAAGCCCCAAAAAATGATAATTTATATAAGCTCTCCGGTCCAAGTCATGAGCATATACAAGGACGATCAAGATAGGCCGATGGGTATTGATTCAAAGCTATGAGAATTCAACGTCTTTGAATTGTCAAGTCTTTCATGATGAGTCTTCTTATTCTTCTTCTTCCAAGATTGTGAATGATACCAAGGAGCTTGATCTCTATTTTGTAGTTTTTCTTTTCGGTTTCATTAACTTTAATTTTATTGTTTGAAATATAGACAACTGGAATGTCGTGGCTTATTTATTTTTGTTATGACTCCTAGCTTAATTATATGACTATGTAGGTCAAACTATGAAGCATTACTCTTTTATAAACCATATTTTTAATTTTTTCAAAAAGGTGGGACAAATTTAAACTTTTCGAGCTCTAAAACAAAAGACACTACGTGGCATTACTTTTTGAAAGTGTCTTTACAAAATATACAACTAAAAACTCCTTATCAGTTTATCTTGCCATCAGTAGTAATATTTACAATACACTAGAATAACAAAATATAAAGAAAATATCGCCCACAAGTCAAGCTCGTCAACATCAGTATGATCATAGTAACAAGAAAACGTGCTAGCCAACTGACAACTCTATACATCATATATCTTATCACCTACATCACAGGAACTAAATAAGCTAATGCTCAGTTAGTAAAGATCATGCATGCTCGTGAACATGTTTTATGCATAAACTTCATTGAAATTCCCATTGTACTCTTTCTTCCATAACTTTTCGTTTTGATGTACTTTTCCTAGAAAATATTTCTGTATAGGGCCCTTGAGTATATTACAAAGTCGCGGCAGTCAGTAGGTCGTGCCCACTTCTGCAGGAAGGAAACATATGGCCAATGTGAACCATACCTACCCAACGCAGACCGACTAAGTAATGCACCTGATAAATCTCATAGTACAATGCCCAGCCTCGGCAGTCGGTAAGCCGTGCCCACTTATGCGAGAAGGATGCCTGTGCAAATCATACTTACCCAATGTAGACAGACTAAACACTGTACTTAAAACATATCTCGTAAAATTAGTATAATGGTACTACTTTAAATCCAATGTGTGGAAAACTTCATTTCTTTGAAAATCATGCTTAAATGGTCATGCCATACTTATGTTTCCGTAAACTTTACAACAATAATATAAATAACATAAAATTGAAATAATATACATAAGCATGTAAGAAAACATCTTGTATCTACTATTGTTTTTGTGATGCAGTTAAAATAAATCTTCCCTTACCTTGTGTCCGGTAGAAAAGATAGTGGAAAGGGTCAGTATCCTCTGTGCAAGGTGTGTGGAAGACCTGATGTCAATTTTATTACTAACATTATCACTATAATGTAAAATTCTTAAAAAAAACAAGTCCAAGACCGAATTACAGCTTTTACATAAGAAGGAACCATAATCACAAAATGAACTAAAATGTCATCTACTTTCATAAAAACTAGTCCATTAGCTTCTAAATGGTACCATTTGGTTCTAAAAATATTTGGATAGCACCTCTTCTACTTTTAGGACATCCCCACATGATTAAAATCATGATTTAAGACCTGTAATAATAATCAACAAGCCAATTCCCACATATACAATTCAAAGAAGATCATTTAAAACAACCTAGGTACATTTGAATTCCTTTCATCTATACAAAGTTTAAAACCACTTTTACACTTTTCTATTGTCTTAAACAGTGACAAAAGAAATATATTTACATCATGGGATCAACAAAATATACATTTCAATTTTATAAAATCAGATTACAAGTTTGGGGAACTTATTCTAACTATGGAAACACTTGAATCCACAAGTAGCAAACTTTGGGGTTTTAAGACTAAATTTGATCCTCCACTTAAATTCTGTGTTTCCATCTATATATAAGGTTTCCTTAGATCTTAGTTCATCAAATAAAAGCTTTAATTCAAGAGCTAAAGTAATAGAAATAAATTACCAATTCTAAATTCCACAAAAAGCTCACCTTGACTAGTTTAAAC
>JXTB01000001.1:3027911-3048193 GCA_002914805.1 Parasponia andersonii | reverse complement strand
CAAGTGTAGACTAAAATGGTGAAACCTAGCTTAAAAGCTGAAATTTAGTCATACTTTGACTTATGATCCTATATGGCCAATCTCATTGAAATCTGCTGGAACCTAGCCCCATAACCAATTATCAAACATAAAAATAAGTTAATTTGACTCCAATTAATAATGCAAACATAGTATCAATGCCTAATTAATAGAATGCGTAAAATTAACATTACGCGATTAAACCGAACCTAAGCTAGCTTAGTGTAATTAAACATAGTTCAGTTCAATAACTGCCACCTCGTGCTTACTTGGGCCGACAAATAAAATATTATAACTGAGTCCTATATATTGAATTAAAGCTATGATGCGTTAAACGTACAATGAATTTGGCTCCAAAAAGCGTGAAAATGCACTTTATTGAAAAACTACTATTTTACCTAGTTATCATCAAATTTGATTTTAATGCATGAGCATATAGTATTATTATTCATAAATGTATTCTTTGTTCTTTTCATATACCAAGCTCTCTCTTTGAGGGTACTGAGCCTTTACACTGCATGGGAATACTTCGACCACCATTAGTATAATAATATATATTAAAAGCATTTAACGATCAAATAAGAAATTTATCATAAAATTTATACTAGTTTCATGATATATCTATTATGTAATATGAACATGTTTATTATTGGCCTATTATGTATGTGAGAATCTTGGGCATTACAATCCTTCCCTCCTTATTAAATTTCGTCCTCGAAATTTGCTTATCCAAATAAGTGAGGATACTTAGTTTTCATCTCTTCTTCTCTTTCCTATATGGCCTCTTCTACTTCGTGGTTCCTCCACAATACTTTGACCAAAGGGATTTTCTTGCTTCTAAGCTCTTTCACTTTTCTATCCAAAATCTCCACTGGTTCTTCTTCATAACTCACATCTTGGCTAAACTCCAATGGCTCGTAACTCAAAACATGTGAAAGGTTTGGAACATATCTCCTTAACATAGAGACGTGAAAAACATTGTGTACGTTCGATAGTGAGGGTGACAAAGCATGTCTATAGGCAACATCTCCAACTTTGTCAAGTATCTCAAATAGGCTTATATATTTGGGTCTAAGCTTCCCTTTCTTCCCAAACATCATGATTCCTTTCATAGGAGCAACCTTCAAAAATACTTTGTCCCCAACATCAAATATGACCTCTCTCCTTCTAGGATCAGTATAATGCTTCTGTCTGTTCTGAACAGCTAATAACCGTTTACGAATCTTTTCTACTGCTTCAGCTATTTCTCTTACCAATTCTGGACCAAGAAATTTCCTTTCTCCCATCTCATCCCAGTGAATTGGAGATCTATATTTTCTTCCATACAAGGCTTCATACGGAGGCATTTCAATTGAAGCTTGATAGCTATTGTTGTAGGCAAATTCTATCAACGGCAAGTACTTGCTCCAAGATCCATGAAAATCTAACACACAAGCTCTAAGCATATCCTCAAGAGTCTGTATGGTTCTCTCTGATTGTCCATCTGTTTGAGGATGAAAAGTTGTAATGAATGCCAGCTTTGTACCTATAGCCTCATGAACCCTCTTCCAGAATTTTGAAGTGAATCTAGTATCTCGGTCAGAAATAATAACCTTTAGAACACCATATAGTCTAATGATTTCTTGAACATACAACTGAGCCAACTGATCCAAACTATAAGTCACTTTAATCGGCAGGAAATGGGCTGACTTAGTATATCTATCCACAAAAACCCAAATAGCATCATGGCTTTTATTTGTCTTAGGAAGTCCAACCACCAAATCCATAGCAATCTCTTCCCATTTCCATTGTGGCACATGTATGGGATTTAAGGTACCGGCAGGTCTTTGATGTTCAGCTTTAACTTGCTAACATGTGAGACATTGTTCTACAAACTCAATCACATCCTTCTTCATACTTGGCCACTAGTAATGCATTTTCAAATCCCTATAAATCTTTATAATATCAAGATGCACAGAGTAGGGAGTAGTGTGAGCTTCTGTTAATATCTCCTTTCTAATTTTTTCGTCTGGCACACAGAGTATATTTCTGTATTTGATTACACCATCACCAGAAATCTGGAAAGCTACCTCCTTTCCAGACTCTATCTTAGTCTTTAAATCTATCAGATAGGGATCCGTATTCTGGTCTTGCTTGATTCTCTCTAAAATTATAGGTTGCAACGTAAGAGCTGCTAATCTCTCCATTAAACTTGTAGACACAATCTCTAATTCCAATCGATGCAAATCTATCAAAAGATGCTTTCGATCAACATACTCGAGTGACATAGCAGCTAATGATTTTCTACTTAGAGCATTTGCAATCATATTAGCTTTTCCTGGATGATAGTTAATTTCACAATCATAATCTTTTACCAGTTCAAGCCATCTTCTCTGTCTCATATTCAGTTCTTTTTGGGTAAAGAAATACTTGAGACTTTTATGGTCTATGTAAATTTGACATCTTTCTCCATAAAAATAATGTCTCCAAATCTCCAGTGCAAAAACTACTGCTGCCAGCTCCAAATCATGAGTAGGATATTTCTTTTCATATTCTTTTAGTTGCCTAGAAGCTTAGGTGATAACCTTACCATTTTGCACCAGAACACAGCCTAGACCATTCTTTGAAGCATCACTTTAAAGAACAAATCCTCTTGATCCAATGGGTATAGAAAGTATAGGAGCTGTGACCAAACGATTCTTTAACTCTTGGAAACTCTTTTCACAATTATCATCCCAATGAAATTTCACACTCTTTCTAGTCAACTGAGTTAATAGAGAAGCCAACTTAGAAAATCCTTCCACGAATCTTCTATAGTAACCTGCAAATCCTAAGAAACTACGAATCTCTGAAATATTTGTAGGTCTTGACCAATTACTTACAGCTTCAACCTTCGTTGGATCCACAGAAATACCATTTCCAGACACTACATGACCAAGGAAGATAACTTTCTCCAACAAAAACTCCCACTTCTTAAACTTTGCATACAACTGCTTTTCTTTTAGGATGCTCAAAACTATTCTCAAATGCTCCAGGTGCACCTCTCTTGAACGTGAGTAGATCAAAATATCATCAATGAACACTATAATGAAACTATCTAAGAAATCCTTAAATACTCTGTTCATCATATCCATAAAAGTAGCTGGAGCATTAGTTAAACCGAAGGGCATCACTAAAAACTCATAGTGTCCGTATTTCATCCTAAAAGCTGTCTTAGGAATATCTTTTTCCTTAATCTTCAGTTGATAGTATCCTGATCTTAAATCAATCTTGGAAAATACTGAAGCACCTTGTAATTGATCAAACAAATCATCAATTCTAGAGAGAGGATATTTATTCTTGATTGTAATCTTATTTAACTCTCTATAATCAATACAAAGTCTCATAGTTCCATCCTTCTTCTTTACGAATAGCACTGGAGCACCCTATGGTGAAAAACTTGGACGTATGAAACCCTTGTCCAAAAGCTCCTGTAATTGTACCTTTACTTCCTTTAGCTCTGCTGGAGCCATTCGATATGGTACTTTAGAAATAGGGGTTGTACTAGGTAGTAAGTCAATAATAAACTCTATCTCTCTATCAGGTGGTAATCCTGGTATATCTTCTGGGAATACCTCTAGAAATTCATTAACCACTGGTACTTCCTCTGGCTTTATCTAAAGTTCCTCTCTAGTATCCATTATATTTGCCAAATAAATAGTACATCCTTTCTCAAGTAACTTCTTGCTTTTATCATTGAAATAATTGGCACCATTTTCTTCTTAGAAGACCCAAAGACAATAAACTTCTCTTCACCAGATGGCTGAAATACTACTCTCTTACCCTTACAATCAATGCTAGCATGGTACTTAGATAGCCAATCCATACCCAAAATCACCTCAAAATCCTGCATATCCAACACTATTAAATCTACCCACAACTCTCTACCATCTATCTGTATTGGACACGCTCTCAAAACTTGACCAGAATATAGCACTTCTCTAGATGGAATGGTTACATAGTATCTTAAATTCAAAGTTTCAGGTGATCTACCCAATTTTTTCACATATGCTAGTAATGCAAAAGAATGTGTAGCTCCTGAATCTATTAATGTATTTGCGAAGATATCAAAGATAGAGATCTCACCTGCTATAACCGATGGATCAGCCTCAGCATCTGTCGCAGTCATGATAAACACACGAGTTGGAACTTTCTTTTGTTCACCAGAGGTGGAGGGACAATCCTTGGAAAAATGCCCTGTCTTGCCACATGTATAACACGCTCTATACCCAGAAGACATTCACCTTTATGAGGCCTTCCACATTTGGGACATGTAACTTCTGGTTCGAATTAGATTGCATTTGTTGACCTGTTGCTGGGCGCTTTGAAGGATCTTACCTTTGTCCTTAAGCTTGTGGGAACTTCCTTTTACCTCCATTAAATCCTGGTTGAGTACCCTTTCCGAAATTTGCATTTCTCCGTACCATGTTTATATTTCTTCTAATTTCTAGTGCCTTTATCACCTTTAGTTCAGCTTCTTCAGCTTCAAGGGCTTTTTCTGCAACTTCTGTGTAGGGTACACCTTTTCCTGTAGACATCTTAATATCCCTTTATATTTCTGCTTTGAGCCCCTATAGAAACTGGTTTACTTTTAACTCATTAGTACTCACCATATGAGGAGCAAAGCGGGATAGTTCATCAAATTTCTTTATATAATCACACACAGACATGCCACCTTGCCTCAAATTAGTAAACTCAGCCGCCTTTGTAAGTCGATGAGCTTCACTAAAGTACTTCCTATAAAAGATTTCCTTGAATCTCTCCCAAGTCAAACTGTTAACATCAGTGATTGACTTTATGGAATCCCACCAATGCCTGGCATCCATTTGCAACATATAAATAGCACAAGAAACTTTCTCTTCATCAGGGATTCTTATATAATCAAAGATACCCTCCAAACTCCGAATCCACTCCTCAGCTAATAATGGATCGGTTTCACCTTTAAAAACTGGAGGTTTATTCTTCCTAAACCTTTCAGAAGCTGGTTCATGATTTTCTTATCTAGCCATAACTTGTACTGGTAATTGTTCGTCTCTCCTTTGATCTCATTCTATAAGCCTCCCTATTTGTTGAGTTTGTCTCTCTACTAATTCAGCCAATCGATGAATAGTAGTATCTTTGTCATTGTCTTGATCACCCCTCGGGTGGCTAGTCTGACCTCTACCCCTTGGCATAATTTCTTGTACAATGGCCCTTACTTATAAACAAACATAATAGCCAACAATAATGTGTGCATCAAATTTATATAAAAAATAAAGTGCACATATGCAATTAATTAGACTTACTGGTTGACTGAGTTTTCTGTCACATGATCATACATATGTAGGTAGTCTTTAGAAACGACTAAACTTCCGCTCTGATACCAATACTGTTACACACCCTAGCTTAACTATATGACTATGTAGGTCAAACTAGGAAGTATTACTCTTTTATAAACCATATTTTTAGTTTTTGCAAAAAGGTGGGCCAAATTTAAACTTTTCGGGCTCTAAAACAAAAGACGCTACGTGGCATTACTGTTTGAAAGTGTCTTTACAAAATATACAACTAAAAACTCCTTATCAGTTTATCTTGCCATCAGTAGTAATATTTACAACACACCAGAATAACAAAATACAAAAAAAATATCGCCCACAAGTCAAGCTCGTCTACATCAGTATGATCATAGCGACAAGATAGCATCCTATCCAACCGGCAACTCTATACGTCATATATCTCATCACTTGTATCACAGGAACTAAATGAGCCAATGCTCAGTAAATAAAGATCATGCATGCTCGTGAACATGTTTCATGCATAAACTTCATTGAAATTCTCATTGTAATCTTTCTTCCATAACTTTTCGTTTTGATACACTTTTCTTAGAAAACATTTCTTTATAGGGCCCTTGAGTACATTACAAAGTCGCGGCAGTCGGTAGGCTGTGCCCACCTATGCGGGAAGGAAACAGATGGCCAATGTGAACCATACCTACCCAACGTAGACCGACTAAGTAATGCACCTGATAAATCTCATAGTACAATGCTCAAACTCAGCAGTCGGTAAGCCATGCCCACCTATGTGGGAAGGATGCCTGTGCAAACCATACTTACCCAACGCAGACAGACTAAACACTGTACTTAAAACATATCTCATAAAATTAGTATAATGGTACTACTTTAAATCCAATGTGTGGAAAACTTCATTTCTTTGAAAATCATGCTTAAATGATCATGCCATACTTATATTTCCGTAAACTTTACAACAATAATATAAATAACATAGAATTGAAATAATACGCATAAGCATGTAAAAAAAATCTTGTATCTACTATTATTCTTATGATGCAGTTAAAATAAATCTTCACTTACCTTGTGTCCGGTAGAAAAGATAATAGAAAGGGTCAGTATCCTCTGTGGCAAGGTGTGTGAAAGACTTGATGTTAATTTTATTACTAACATTATCGCTATAATGTAAAATACTTAAAGAAAACAAGTACAAGACTGAATCATAGCTTTTACTTAAGAAGGAACCCTAATCACAAAATGAACTAAAATATCATCTACTTTCATAAAAACTAGTCCATTAGCTTCTAAATGGTACCATTTGGTTCTAAAAATATTTGGACAGTACCTCCCCTATTTTTAGGACATCCCCACATGATTAAAATCATGGTTTAAGACCTATAATAACAATCAATAAGCCAATTCCCACATATACAATTCAAAGAGGATCATTTAGAGCAATCTAGGTACATTTGAATTCTTTTCTTTTATACAAAATTTAAAACCACATTTACACTTTTCTATTGTCTTAAACAGCGACAAAAAAAATATATTTACATCATGGGATTAACAAAATATACATTTCAATTTTATAAATCAGATTACAAGTTTGGGGAACTTATTCTAACATTGGAAACACTTGAAAACACTTGAATCCACAAGTAGCAAACTTTGGAGCTTTAAGACTAAATTTGATCCTCCACTTAAATTCTGTGTTTCCAGCCATATATAAGGTTTCCTTAGACCTTAATTCATCTAATAAAAGCTTTAATTCAAGAGCTAAAGTAATAGAAATAAATTACCAATTCTAAATTCTACAAAAAACTCACCTTAACTAGTTTAAACTTTTGTTGAAGCTCTTGCTTTCTACTTCCACAAAAATGATTTCTAAGGCTTTGAAATTGATCATAGGACTCAAGAGGATCTAGAGGAAACATTACTTAAGTAGTATCAAGTGGAGAATTAAAATAACAAAACAAAACCTAGTACTAGTAGAATTACCTTGACTAATTTGGACCTATCTTGCTTTCTTGAGCTCCAAATTGAGTTCTACCATTTGGAAATTCTTGGAAATGGTTAAGGAGAGCTGAGAGAAGTATAGAAAGTGGCTGGAATTGTTCAAGTCATGGCTAGAGAGAAAGAGGAAGGAAATGACCAAATTTGGTCAAAAATCAATACTTAATGGCTAAGAAAAGGCATAACTTAAATTCTAAGGAGTATTTTCGGTATTTCACACTCTAACTATCCATGTGTCCAGCTTTAGATCACTCTTGGCTTACTCACCACATTGTTGGTCATTCCTATAAACTCAAGTGTAGACTAAAATGGTGAAACCTAGCTTAAAAGCTGAAATTTAGTCATACTTTGACTTATGATCCTATATGGCCAATCTCATTGAAATCTGTTAGAACCTAGCCCCATAACCAATCATTAAACATAAAAATAAGTCAATTAGACTCCAATTAATAATACAAACATAGTATCAATGCCTAATTAATAGAATGCGCAAAATTAACATTACGCGATTAAGCCGAACCTAAGCTAGTTTAGTGTAATTAAACATAGCTCAACTCAATAACTGCCACCTCATGCTTACCTGAGCCGACAAATAAAATATTATAAGTGAGTCCTATGCATTGAATTAAAGCTATGATGTGTTAAACGTACAATGATTTTTGCTCCAAAAAGCGTGAAAATGCATTTTATCGAAAAAGTACAATTTTACCTAGTTATCATCAAACTTGATTTTAATGCATGAGCATATAGTATTATTATTCATGAATGTATTCTTTTTTCTTTTCACACACCAAGCTCTCTCTCTGAGGGTACTGAGCCTTTACACTGCATGGGAACACTTTGACAACCATTAGTATAATAATATATATTAAAAGTATTTAACGATCAAATGAGCAATTTATCATAAAATTGACACTAGTTTCATGATATGTCTATTATGTAATATGAACATGTTTATTATTGACCTATTATGTATGTGAGAATCTTGGGTATTATAATTTTTCTGAAGAAGAATTAGTCCATGGGGTATTTGCTTAGTTGTTTTAACCTAAGATGTCTTGAAAATTGAGATTTTTCTTTTTATTTTCGTTTCTTTTATCTAATATGGATACATTCATATATGTCATAATATACAAAAGTATTCGAAGTAGACAATTGGTTGATAAAATTATGTAGAATTATTAGAAGTGGAATTGTTGCACAACAAATACTCGATGAAATTGCTCAATGATAATTAAGTAGAAATCTTCGTGTTTTCCTATGATTTACTTAGCTATATAATATTCTGCAAAAAAAAAAAAAAAAAAAACTACAATAATTTCCAAAAAACCTTATTAGTTTTTTGTAATTTATTTAACTACAAGGTATTCTGCTAAAGGAAACCACAATGGTTGTCGGAAATTTTCGTAGTTTCACGTGATTTACTTAGCTATATGATATTATACAAAAAAGAAACTATGATAGTTTCCAGGAAACCTTTGTAGTTTCAGAAAATTTTTTAGTTTTCTGTGATTTACTTATGTATAGGACACTCTACTAAAGTAAATCTCTATGATTTTCTGTAATTTATTTACATACGAGACATTCCTCTACTAAGAAACCTCTGTAGTTTTCCTATAAAAAAAAGATATTTACTAAAATTCCACCGCATTTTCTAGTTCTCAAAATATTTATAAAAATCCTAAAAAAGTTGTATGTAATTTTTATTATTTTTGAAAGGTCGTAAATTTAGTAATAGTTTTTGAAAAATAGGTACAAGTGTCCAAATCCCTTTTCTAAATCTAAATTATTAATTTGGGCTATTTACAAAATTCTAGTCCCAAGATACCAAAAATTGAAAAATCCCGGATGGACTCATTTTTTTGAAAAATCCCGGATTGATTTAAAAAATATCACTCTTTAAAAGTATTATTAGAAAAATAACACTTTTAAAAAATATTTAGAAAATACCATTTTTCTTAAAATTTGGCATTTTTCAATGGTACTCGAGGTAACCAGTTAGGTTACTTAGAATAACCAATCCAGTTACTTGAATTAACTATTCAAGTTATCTTAGGTAACTCGACTAGTTACCTTAAGTATCTCATGATTTAATAAAAGTGGTATTTTTCTAAATACTTTTAAAAATGATATTTTTATAATTAAATCCAGAATTTTTCAGAACAATTTCAAATTCCAGGATTTTTCAATTTTTTTTGAAAAAATACCATAAAAAATCAAATTTCCTCTATTAATTTTGCTGAAAATAAAGAGGTATTTAGGCTGTATAGCAGTTCTGGGAATTATTACAACCATAGCATTTTTAGGCAGATTTTTTAAATAACTGTCATACAACTAAAACATTTTTAACTGCTATACATGAAAAAACCCGGAAAAAAAGTAATTGTTTTTGTTGAAAGTCATGCCTGGACCAAAGTCCGTTCAAACGTTTTATGCATGTACAGTCAATACATAATAACAATGTTCCTTCAAGAAAAAGCAAAATCATATATAGTCAATACATAAGAACAATATTCCTTCGAGAAAAAAAATATAAATATATAAGCACAATATATAATTATAAGTGCCGGCTCAAAGGGCTAGGCGAGAGAGGCACTTGCCTAACGCCCCTTGTGCCGGGACACACCCTATTTTGTGTATATAATATATATAACTAAATTGTTCGTTTGATTATAAAGTAGAATACTTTTATTTAACAAGAGTTATGCACTTATAAAAGACATATACAAACGTGATTAGTAGTTATAAGTTTTAAAATCAGGCTTTTTAAAAGTAAATAAAAGAAAAATGATACATATGTACGTACGAAGTGTAAAATAAATTATGATTTTTATTTATGGGAATTAATATATATATATATATTTAATGAGACAGAAAATAATTCTAAAATGATTTTTAACTTTGTAGTGGTCTCGAATATTTAATTATTATCCTTCAGTTCATTATGCATTCTTTTAGTTTCAATCTAGTACCTTCTTGACAATGTTACGGGGGGGTTCAGGCAAAGAACATTAACTATCCTTAACGTATTTGTTTTTTCTTAATTTTTTAACATCATTACATATTAGCACTGTATTAATGAAATTAAAGGATATCACAATTTCGGTTTTCTAGAAGTCCAATTTTCAAAATCAATTAGCTTTTTTGGCATAAATTTTAAAAAATAAGTTGTTACAAGAAGTAAATACACATAAAATTTTACAAAGAGATCAATAAAGTTAAATAAAAATTTTAATAAAAACAATTAAAGAAAAAAAAATCACAGACGTACTTGTTAAAATATGGCCCCCCAATTCGCTGGAGCCGGCACTGATAATTATTGACCTAGATAGTATACAGTTAATGGCGGGTTAAATTGTTACGTAATTGTTTCGCAATCAAATTCCTAGTCCTTGGGAAAGAACTCTAGCATGCTAATATCGAGGATTAAAATATCGGTATCGACGTTGATATTGAAGTTTTATTTTACGGATATTGTCAAAAATATTATTGATAAATACTGAAATTTATTTAAAAATTTAAAATTTTTTAAAAAAATTCTAAAAAATGCTAAAACAAGTAATATTGCATAATTTATTCAAATTTTTATTTAAAAACCAAACCTATTTATATTTTATAAAATAATAATATATACATATATAATCGAAAAACGATCGAATTTTATTTTATAGAATAATTTTAAAATTAGCATGTATATCACATTATTTTATTTAATATATCTCATATAAACATCTTACAAATTACATCTAGTTCTAAATTACATTGAAAATAAATAAATATCATTAATAATACATAAAACACAGTTCATACACGTTCAATACTAAAATGAGTTTCAATAAGGTTGAAATTTATAAGATAAATTCTTATCTTAGACTAAAATTTCTTTCAAAAGTTATGAGAGTTTTTTTGTAGAGATTCTAAAATAATAAATACAAATAGTACAAATATTTTCATTAAATATAAATAATTCTAAAACTTTGTCGATAAACTGTAGAGAGAGAACTATGATTTATTTTTGTATTCTTTATTACCATTTTCTATATAAAAAAAAAAAAAGATGTCTTGGAAAAGATTCGACATTTCTATCGATATTTCAAAATGTCGATGATATTATCACGACAATGTCCATTTTTTACTGACATTTTATCAACATTGACATATTCTCGATATTATCGATATTTTACAGATATTTTACGGATACACGAGAAAAAATATCTTTCCATTCTAAATCGATGTCGAGATTTTAAAATATGAATATTGTTGCGACAATGTCTAAAAATATCGTGACATTTTAATCCATAGTTAATATATTCAGCCCAAACTTCTTTATAAATTCACCTGATATCATCACTTACCAATTCTCATAAACAGCTTGACCTATATAGTCACTTACCAAGCTTCTATTTCTATATATTTCAAGTCTGCTCTCAATTTGATAAATATTAAAGAAAATGTCTTCTGGTGAAACTACAAGTAGTATAACTGATGTGAATCGCCCCATGTCAGCCAACTTTAGTCCAAGCATTTGGGGTGATCATTTCATGTCATGTGCTTCTAATCAGTCTATTATGGTTTTTTTTCCTTCTTATTTTGTTTTCGTTTTTGCTATTGTTTTTTTGGCTTTAGTGATCACTTATGTCACTACCCAAACTCCGGGACAGTGGCAGAAAGTAAATTTCGCTAAAATTAGAAATTCCTTAATTTATAAAAGAAATGTTTCAAGAGATTTGATTTTTTTTTAAACGGCACGATAAATAAAAATATTTAGAATTCTAACCAGTGAGCCTACTCCACAGTTCATAGTCACCAATAAATATAGACTGAATAATTTAGAAGGATCAAAAATAATTAATCGAGCATTACCATTCACACCTCAATATCAAACTAGTGTGGCATATATATTTTACAGATATAATCAAGTAGCATAATCTATTTATTTAACAAGACTTAAACACAAGTCTTAAATCTGCACCCTTAGCATTACTAAGTCACGAACTACGAGTAAAAGATAACTCTTTAATCCATTTCACCACCTATAGGGAAAGTAGTGGAGTGAGAATAAAATGCCCAGTAGGTTACTTAAATTCCTTTTTTGGGAAAGTTCTTTTATAATTCTCAAAACATTTGCATGGTTAGTAATACTAGAAGGCAATTTTATAAATATTAAGCTTTCAAAACATATGTAGAAAACTATGCTAAAACCAAAACCAGATGTCCAGGTCAAAATACATAGAAAATCGTAATAAAATAGGCATAGATGCACATCACATAAATTAATATTTTACGTAAGCTCTCACCATCTCATCACGACTAGAGCAACTCATACTATATGTATTGAGTACTCCCTGCCTGACATCTATCTCTAGAAATCGGAAGGACACCCATGTATCTAATCTTATCGAGCTGGATGAGCATCGAATGCCTACACCTACTGAGTGGAGATAGTCAAAAAAACAAACCCCGTGCGGGTTTACAGGATCTCAGCGAAGGCGAGTATACTAGTCTGCCTACTACAATACCATGATGTTCAAGATGACTCTCATGCATGATTGTATGAAATATGCAATATGTAGAGTCTCAAACAACCATGCAGTGGTTTAATATTCTAAACATGCTCTAATTTTTAAATAGAAGTCCATTTTGTACTTAAAAATCGAAAATATTGTTCTAAAGATTTAACCAAATCCCAAGATTAAAACTAGTACAAAATCATACACAGAATATCCAGAGCAGTCCATAATGTTTCACAAGTTCACTTCATTAATATAATTATTCAAATAATTTAATTTAATAAAATCACAAAATTTTATTTTTCAGAATAAATTCCAATTTTAATGAAAAATTATAGAAAATAAGGAAATTGAATCCCCTATCTTGAAATAGTAATTATGTTGAGTTGACGATGCTAGAAAAATCCTCTGTCGATCAGCTGGTTGTTCAGACGGTCGTTTCTGGATTCCAATATGTTCATTTGAAAAAGTGAATTTCCAAAGAAAGTCTTAGATTGAGAAACAGATATCACTACTGAATTCAAAACACCCAAAAATATTGGATTAGACATAAAGTTTGTCGAAAACGGATTCCAGTACGGAATTGGCCTGTGGCACTCAAAATAATGCAATTCACGAGCTATTTTCTCGATTTTCGTACCACTTCAAAAAATAGTGCAAAATATCTCACTCACTGAGTCTAAATTCGAAGTCAGAACTCAGTTTCGAGATCCTGAGCATTAAATGAGCTCAAAAATCTAAAAATTATAAAAATACTCTATTTTGAAGATAATTAGAAAAATACAACTTATTTTTGCGAAGAAGAAGGGGTTTTATGCAATTTTCAGAAACTGTTGGTAGTGGGACATGTGTTACTACCTGACTGGACTGAAAAAAGTTTCTGAAATTCCATTTTGACTACAAATTTTAAGAAGATTCTTTCACTTTAGTCCCTCCTTAATTATATTTTTGTCTTCAGTAGGTAATTTCTTTTTCACTTTTGCTCCAAATACACCTAGACTTTATTTTGTCTAGGTTCAACACTGATGATTTAATTTGAAATATTTTTAGATTTTTATTTAATTAATCCGAAAATATAAAATTACCAAAAAACTTTTGAATTAAAATTACTTAATTACCTTTACAAAATTTAGGATTTTACAACTTATGTTAGGTTGATTATTTAGATTATTATCTCAACTGTTTTTTTGTTCAGGAAATGGACAAAAACAAAGTTGGTGAAAAGATGGGCGAGTTGAAGAAAGAAGTGAAGAGAAATATAGTTGAGGTCGATGACTCTGATTAAAACCTTTCAGAAAAACTCAAGTTAATTGATGCTATTCAACGTTTGTGGGTTTCTTACTGTTGATGGAGGTTTTATCAACAATAAATTTAGAAAAAATTAAAAGATGTGGCTTGTGCGAATTGAGTTAATAATCAAAGCAAATAAAGAGACAGGATTTTATAGTAGTTCAGCCCCGAAAAGATGAGCCTACGTCCACTGTTTTTCACTATTTTTATGGAGAATTACAACCGCTCAAAGTTACAATGTCTCGTCTGGAAATTGGAAAACTGAAAAGCAATTGGAATACTGAAACTCCCTCTTCGGAACATTCAGTCCCCTTTATATAGGTAAAGGTAACCCTATATCCCTATGATCCTAATTGTGTAAACGGGTAACTATACAATCGGGTAACATAAATTAAGTAACAACATAATTGGATAACCACTCAAAACGGGTAACTGGTTGATCATAAATAGGAGACTTTTGTTTCCCTTTCCTTGTAGGTTTCTTGTTTGACATAACATATACTTGTTTCCCTTTTCTTTCGGAAGAGGTCGTCCACAGCCTATACAGAGAAGGTCGCACATAACTTATGCAAAAAGAGGTCACACGACTATACAGAGGAGGTCGCATATAACCTGTGGAAGAGGTCGCACATATCTAATACGGAGGAGGTCGAACTTAACCCTTATGCGACCTTAGGATTTTAGACCGCACAACAATTGCCCCCCAGCTCCATTAGTTCTTTAGGACGAAGTGGAGCTTCCAATTACCGTGCGACCTTAAAAATGTGATGTCATGACCTAAACTTGAGGTTTGAAGAGTCGAAGAGCCGCCAGATTTTAAATCCTATCTCTCAAGATCAAGCGTATCTTTTTCCTGACAGAACGAAACACGTGTAGACTTTTCTGAGAAAGAGCAGAATTCGGGGAAGTCTAATGATATCAACCGTCTCTCTTTTAAAACCAAATCTTTTCAAATTTTAAACAATTCTGATTTTTCGGAAAGAATCAAATCTCACGCAATCTTCGGCCTTCAGATTTAAAAATCAAACTCCCTGATCTATGGCTATGATTTAATGGTACCTGGAATATAAATATCAGAAACCAGCCTGTTCCTGTTTCATTTTACTGTTTCCATCTCAGAGAATATCGAAACTCCAGAGAACTGTAGAGCGTCGTTTCATCTTTCAGCTCGCACAATCACAGCTTCTTCTCCGACGAAGTTCAAATTATCTCAAATCCTCCGCTTCTGAAGAAAGGTCAGTTTATTTCTTCTCTTATTTCTTCTATTCTTGAAAACGTGATTTCAATCTTTAGGAATAAATACTCATCCCACACTGAAATGAAATGAGAAATTTTTTTTTTTTTTTACATCCCCTTTTTCAGTCCGTAGGGTAGACTTACTAGATAATAATCAGAAACGAACCTGTGAAAAGAATTTCTAGGGTCTGATACCCTATTTTATTCTCAATGAACTGCTCGAACATTTACTGATGAACTGCTCAACATTTTTACGAATCCGTAGACCATTTAGGAATAAGCTTGCTTGCTTAGTACAGTCTTAGGATGAATACCCAAAGTGCTAGCATAGTAAAAATCCTCGATGCCTGAATCCCTGCGTATTTCTTTTCAGATGTCTAATAGTGAGGAATTTAGGGAAGGAAATGCGTTTTCTGGAGAATCTAACTCGAGTGTTAGCTCCATTAATCTCGAAGATTATCTCGAGTCGGAACCCGAGATAGAAATAACAGGGGCCAGACAAAGTAGTCCTCGAATAGGCGATCTCCCCCAGGATCAGTGGCCCAGACATATAAGGGATACCCCTGCATTTTCTTCTGGCTACCAATATATAGAAGGGAATTGGTCATGTACCAATGTACGGACGAGCTGCACATCGAACAAACTTAGCAAAATTACGAGCAGCTATAAGATCACCATACCCCTTCGTCTACCAATGGAATTTAACCGACCACACACTCCCCCACATGGACTCGTTTCCTTTTCTGAGGCAGTCCTCAAGTGTGGCGTGTATCTCCCACTCCATCCGTATATAAAATCAATCATTGATTACTATGGGGTCGTCCCTTTTCAATTAACCCCTAATACCTATAGATATATGGTAGGTTTGTATATACTATACCATAAACTAGGTTTAGAAACCCCTTCACCTGAAGAATTTGCTTGGTTCTACCAAGTAAAATCAAATCCATCAGATCTCGGCTTCTTCTATGCGAGCAAATGGTTGAATCAGGCAATAAAAACAATCTACGGGGTTCGCAACAACATGGGAAAATGGAAAAATCCATTTTTCCATTTTGACTATGCAGCTAACGGCTTTTTTCAGAATCCCGGTAGGTAGTCTTCCAATTTATTGCCTTGTTTCTATATTTATTCTTATACTGATCGCATTCAAATGTCATCGCAGATAATAGGGATCGACCTGGACTCTCCAGGGAACAGCTCGCAAGAGTATATAAAATCAACGACCTTCCAATTGAGGAATTTAATTGGAAGGTACTAGGTACTTCGACTAATATGGTCGCTTGCGGTCTGCTTCCAAAGGGTGCCGCATTCCTAGACCCCCCGGTTCTCTCGTCTAGGCCATTGAGCTCGAAGAAGAAGCCAAGGAAAAGGACAGATTTAGGTGCCTCGTCTTCAAGGATCAGAAAACGAAAAACACCAGCTACAACTCCACGTTCAGAGCCTTCATCTCTAGAGACAGTGTCACCACTAGCTCCTCAACTAGTTCCACTAGAAGAAGGTAATTATACGTTCATTCTAATTACCCTGTATAACATTTCCTCGCTCACTAACATGTTCTGTACAGAGATGGTCATTGGTAGCGGCCTGCGAGCACCACCTTCAACTCTCGGGTCCATGGCAAAAACCAAGACACCCGAGAGTACCCCGCCATCAAAAGGGAAGGAGAAGGTCGACTGCTCGAAGAAGAGAAAAGTTGTCTTCGAGGACTTCCCAGCAAGCTCGGCCCCTCCACAACCATCTCAGCCAGCGAGCACTCCTGAACCCCCCACCGAGGCTACCACTTCTTCGGAACCGACCTTGGCAGATAAAGGTGATGAGCTCTTCGCACTCCTCAACCAATTACCAGAGAAGGCTGGTATGAGCACAGCCTTTATCGATCGCTTCACATCTGAAGAAGGTTGGGAGCGAATGAAGCGACGTTCTGCCAAGGTCGCTTTCGGATCTGCGATGAGGATGCTGGCCAATGTAAGCTTTTCTATCTTCTCTTCGTGTATACTCTTTTGGTGTTAACTTGGAGATTTATATATATATATATATATATATATATTTTTTAGACTGCGGCTGCTGTTGTCTTGATGCATGATCGAGTTCTCGAATGCTTAGAGAAGGCTGAGAAATTTGATGAGATAACACAAGCGTTCGAGAACTCGGAAAAGGCTTGGGAGGAGGAGAGAACGGCCTTCCACTTAGAAAAGCAGCAGATGTTCGAGGACCTGGCCAAGGAGAGACTCACCAAGGAGAATCTCGAGGAGAAAGTCAAAGAGCTCGAGAAGGTCATTTCTGAGTATCCAGACCGTATGAGGGAAGCGACCACCAAGGCGGTTCACAAAGCTATCGAGGAGTTCAAGGCGACCGAGGTCAAAGAACTCGAAGATAAAGCTAGTGATATCGCCTCGTCGACTATCATCTTCAACATTTTCTACGAGCATCCGGATTTTGACTTCTCCATCCTTGGCGAGGATGTGGTCGAACTTGTGCAGAGCTGGAAAGAGGATACCACCAAGGCTGGGGATGGCGGCGTGAGCCTTTCCACATGAATTTTGTTTTTTTAGAACAATGCGGGCTTTGTCCCCCTTCTTTTCTATTTATTATGGACGACTCTTTTAATAAATATCATTTTTCCTTATATGATCCTGCAAAATAATGAAAAGAAATAACAGTAATTTTAACTAAGTAGACAATCACAGGTGATTGATCAGTACGCTTTTAGCGATTTGAATTCGAATAACTTAAAACGAGTTTTAAGCGTTAGGATAGGTTAGGTCGCTTAAGAAAACAGTTAATACGAGTGATGCAAACTCTGTATTTCAAAAGTTCCATGTCAAAATAAAACATAGCAATATATCACTTCGAACAACGAACGTTTTGCTTAGTTACTTTTTTGTTCGAGGAAGAAAATTACGTAATACGACATGCTGAGGCATGAAGCGAGGAGAAAATCCTAGGATTTTAAGGAGTTTCAGATACTTCGACGATCTGAAACCCTGTCTCCTCTAAATGGACATTTGCATAGTCCCTTAGGAAACAAGTAGGAGATAACATTCTGATCCCACTGCCCCCGAGTTTTATGGTGTCCGAAAACTGCCATAAAACTATAAAAGACGATCGGAAACGAGTTGAAGTAATAGCCGAAGAAGTATTATTGAATATTAATGAAGAAGATTCACTAGGCTGTTGAAGATAACATGAAGATTTATTGATAATAACGACGAAGTTGTTCTGCATTCCAGGCATGCTCGACCTTTTGTCCACCAATGCAAGCTAGGTTATATGTCCCAGGTCGAATGACATTATCAATAACATAAGGTCCTTCCCAAGAAGGCCCAAATACCAGCACCATGTTCTCTATTATTAGGTAGAACTCGTCGAAGGACAAGATCTCCAACTTCAAAATGTCTACCTTTGACCTTGGAATTATAATATCGAGCAGTGCGTCGTTGGTATGATGCAATTCGGAGCTGAGATTGTTCACGCCGCTCTTCTAAAAGATCGAGTTCAACTCTCAACAATACATCATTCTGTTTTTACTCATAAATAGATCGCCGCAAGGAGCCCGCACCAATTTCAACAGGGATCATCGCTTCATATCCATAAGCCAAGGAGAATGGACTTTCTCCTGTAGTAGTTCGTTGTGTGGTGCGATAAGCCTATAAAACTTCTGGAAGTACTTCTGGCCAAGCTCCTTTATGCTCCTCCAGCTTTGTCTTTATATTTTGCTTGAGTATTTTGTTTATCGCTTCGACTTGCCCATTGGCCTGTGGATGAACAACAACAGAGAAGCTCTTTTTGATGCCCAAGTTATTGCAGAAGTCACGGAACTCGTCACAATCGAATTGCTTTCCATTATAATTAATTATGGTATGTGGTATACCATAACGACAAATTATAGAATTGTAAACGAAATCTATCATTTTCTTCGCGGAGATGGTGCTCAAGGCTTCGGCTTCCGTCCATTTTGTAAAGTAATTGACTGCGACCACCGCATACTTCAAACCACCTCGCGCTAATGGAAGCATCCCAATAATATCAATTCCCCACACAGCAAATGGCCATGGACTAGTCATTGAAGTTAAAGGAACATGTGGTTTTCTAGGAATGGTCGCAAATCGTTGACATTTATCACATTTCCTAGCAAATTCCAATGTATCCTTCTTCATAGTTGGCCAAAAGTACCCTTGTCGAAGAATCTTGTTTGCAAGCGCTTGCCCCCTAGAATGATTTCCACATATTCCTTCGTGAATTTCCCTTATAATATAGCGTGCCTTTTTATCATTCACGCATAATAATAATGGCGAGCTGAAACTCCTCCGATAAAGTTGTTCATCCTGGATGATATAGCGAGCTGCTTTCATGCGAAGCCGCCTTGCATCGTCTTTATCCTCAAGGAGATCACCATTTTGTATATATCGCATTATGGGGTCCATCCACGATGGTTCTTCATCAACTGGCATAATTACTTGGGGTTCGACCTCGATGCTTGGTGATACAAGAAATTCAATGGGAACTACCTTCAACAATTTTGCATCTTTCGTCGAAGCGAGCTTAGCGAGTGCATCTGCCCGGGTGTTTTTAATACGAGGAAGAAGCTGTATGTCATAAGTGTCGAACGTTAAGAACAATTGCTGCACCTTCTCCAAATAGGCCATCATTCTTTCTCCTCTCGCTTGATAATCACCCTTAACCTGACAGATGACCAGTTGGGAATCGCTATATACTTCAATTATCTCGACCTTTATTTCCTGTGCGAGCTTCAATCCAGCTATCAGTGCTTCGTATTCAGCCTCATTATTCGATGCTGGGAATTTGAAGCGAAGCGCATAATGAATATTGTGCCCTTCTGGACTGATTAAAACTATGCCCGCACCTGCTCCATTTTCATTCGATGACCCGTCCACATAAAGCTTCCACAACTTTGATGTATCTGAGG